>SKCR01009409.1:0-97220 GCA_019454045.1 Zanthoxylum bungeanum
CATATTTACATTAAATATTCCATAATACATATATTTGGAACACATGTCAAATACTTTATTTGACAAATAATTAATGTGTACTTAATAAAATCAAGTATTTAATCTAAAAACACACTAATTAGAAAACGGCCGGGTAACCTTTTAAGCATGCATTTTTCGTTTAACCATTATACGATTTATAAATATTTCATTATTGAGACTCTCTAGATTCAGGCATATCCGTCACGAAATCTAATTGCGTGTCCATAATCTTACCACCCGTAAATTATGACGACCACATATAAACTCGCTGAATCATACAGGTCGAGGTCACTGCATACGTATAATCCTTCTGTCACAGATATCTGGATTATTCCAGAGATATAGATATAAACGTCAAATCTCTATAAGTATAACCTCGTCGACATTTCTATTAGCAATCTCTTAATAACATTTAGAACTTACTTCTACAGTGTACCACAGGCCCATGGATTCAACATATTGCTAATTACATAATGGATACCTATGCTCTGTACACAAAACTGATTGATCATTATCTTGATACACACATGATGTCATGAGGATCAGTCCACACCCAACGAATAGACGGAGGTCTGATCTAAATAGATCGGTGACGTGACTGACATCAAAGTGTGGATGATACCTCATACAACCACAGTGGTATCTCAAGTCGAAGGACCACTATGCTCGCTCGACCCATAAGATTCTTATTGACGTTGGTGTACCATCTATTAAGAATCTTCAGTGAGTCATTTAGTGTTTATCCGATATAAACACCTACATGTCTATACGAGTCTCAAAGACTCATGGTTCATTGAGAAACCATTAGAATCCAGGATTCCAGTATACGACATGTACTAGTCTAAACGGGTTTACTTAACTTAATGTATACCTTGACCAGGAACAATCTAAGAATGACAATGTTATTATACAACTCAATGTTAGTTGCGACGCTTTTGTAATAGTATCATAACCAATCATTCTATGGTCATTTACGTCTTTACCATATAATAAAAGAATTCATATTATAGAAGCTGTTTATTTTATTCATAATAAAATATTTATACAAGTATTTACAAGGAAATACAAGAGAAATTGGCGCTCAGAGCACCAATTTTAACACCATGACGGATCATATCAACAAATTGAATACACTATTTTCCCAACTCACTGTGTTGGATTATAGTATATCAACAAATGGACGTACATAGATTCTACTTCAAAGTCTGTCTGATTCGTATGATCAACTTATCATCAACTTGATAAGTAATATTGTCACTGGCAATCTAGTCTTTGACGAAGTTGCAGCTGCTGCTCAAGAAGAAGAGTTTAGGTGTACAAATAAGGAAGACATATCACCTAGTTCGCAACAAATAGAAGCATTGGCGATAAAAAGAGGGAGATCAACAGAATGTGGCTCAAGTAGGAGTCAAAATCATGGTAGATCAAAATTAAAAAGTAAAAAGAATGTAAAATGCTACAACTGTGGCAAGAAAGGGCACGCCAAGAAAGATTGTTGGAATTTGAAGAATAATATACAAAAAGCTTTTGTTGCAACAAAATCTCAGGGATGTGTTGCAAGTACTTCTGAAGAAGGTGGCGCACTTTATAGTGTAGTAGCAATGATGTCCAATGATAGTAGAAAATAGCTAAGTGATGCATGGTTGGTTGATTCTGCAGCAACGTGGCACATGTCCTCTAGGAGAGAATGATTCTGTCATTATGAACCTGTCTTTGGAGGATCAGTTTTTCTAGGCAATGATCATGCCTTTAAATTATTGGGATTAGAGCCATCAAAATAAATATGTATGATGGTATTATTCGCCTTGTATAAGATGTTCGACATGAATGGTATTAATTGCCTTGATGTTCCTATTGTTAGCGTCAAAATCATCCTTAGTCCAAGTCAGTTTGTCTTTACAGGAAAAGACCCCATCAACCATAATCACGGGAGGTTTCCACATGTCCTCTACGATCATCCAGAGCCTCTCATCTAAGGATTTAAGGAACGCTCTCATGCAAACCTTCCAATGTAAATACTACGTCCCATCAAAGAATGAGGGATAGTTAAGGTGTTGACTTCTTTCCATAGTTAAACGGGTTGAGGATCTCGGTCAGACTCAGATACCAATTGAAATTTCGTAATTATCTAAAGTTTCGACCCTATGCGGAATTAAACACAATAATCAAAACAAGTTCTAACTATTATTACTATGAAATTCCTAACAAGCACCCGTAATTCTAAAAATAACAAATCAACACATAATATTAATGCAAAAAATAAATCAATATACAAAATCAACACAATAATATTGGTGATGAAGTGGAAAACTCGTTCGAGTAAAAAATCACTCCGGGTATCTCGGCAGTAACTCCATTGACTATAGTATCTCTAGACTGTAAAAACTCAAAGAACTCCTCGAGCCTGTACCCCACGGTTTTCTTTAGAACCTCTGAAGTCTCTGAGTAGATCAATTGTGCAAGCACGTCGGAACTCTGACTACCAATCTTCCTCCTAAAGAACACTGAAGGATTGGACAATTGGGTTTGGTTGTGTTGATGGTAAATCAAAGATCGATCTCACCAGAAACAAAGAAGACAATAAACAAAAGAGTCCTCAAGGTGAGAGACAATAAGGTTGAAAAGATAAAGTGATTTTAGGCTTTGAGAGATTATGTTTTCAACCAGAAGGAAGGTGGATATAATGTTCTATAAATAGGTAGGGCTAAATAAGAGGTTTCCAAGAGCAAAATAGGTTAAGAACACGTCCAAAATAGTTCACTTACGCACGGGTGTTCGAACGCCACTCAAACATTGGTTGAACACGTGCTATCTGGAAGGGTTCATTCGAACACATACTCGAACGCTCCACGAACGTAAACTCACTGGAAGGTTTCGTTCGAACGCACTGATGAACGTACTACGCACGGGAACCTTCTGTCAAGTTTCATTCGAACCCAAATAAAAACATGACATTAACGCCACTGGTTCGAACCCAAACACGAACACAGCACAAACGCAGCACAAATGCATGTCTGATCTTCATGCATAACTTTTGCCAAAAACTAGTCCAATTGCACCAAGTTCTTCAAGAATGTTTCAACTCAATTGAACTTGTTTTGTTACGGAGATTGCCAATAAAAATGGAACTAACATTTTCTTTTACTAGTTATTATTATTTTCAATTAAGATTCGAGAAATTATGGCTAATTACCATAGAAAAGTAATATTGTCAATATTTGGTGAGGTATTATTAGTAAATATATTAATTACATATTTCATATGTATATATTTATGAAGAATTAATGTATATAAATAATGGTAAATTATGTTATTGAATAATATAATGACAAAATGAATATTCGTATTCGATTCGTTTAATAAACGAATCGAATACGAATCCTGATATAATGATTTGTTTAATAAATGAACCGAATACGAATTCATCATATTTTGATTCGATTTGTTTAGGATTCGATGATGATTCGATTCGTTAATTCGTTTTGCCACTTCTATGTCTATGTCAATTAATTTAAACTAAATTCATTCGAAATAAATTCTTTCTGTTGGCCACAATGAATTATTGTTATCCATTTCTTCAATTAGGTCTCAGGCTTGATCTTCTCCTTTTGCCATCAAAGCTCCTCCAGCAGCCGCATCAATTGTGGTTCTCATTATTCCAGAAAGTCCATTGTAGAAGGTTTGGACTTGTAGCCATTTTGCAATCTCATGGTGAGGACATTTCCAGAGTAAATCCTTGAACCTTTCCCAAGCTTCGCAAAGTGATTCTGAATCTTGTTGCACAAAAGATGTGATGTCATTCCTCAACTTTGCAGTTCTGGCTGGTGGAAAGTACTTTGCAATGAATTTGGTGTCTAGAGTGTTCCAAGTTGTGATGGAACCTGCTGGTAGTGAATGTAGCCAAGCCTTAGCTCTGTCTATCAAAGAATATGGAAAAACTCACAGTCTCATTGCTTCTTCAACTGCTCGGTTGTAGTTGAAAGTACCGCAAACTTCCAGAAAGTTGCTAATGTGGGCATTAGGATCTTCAGTTGTATTCCCCCCAAACTGAACTGGCTGCTGTATCATCTGAATGCATGTTTTGATGTCACATGCTTTTTCTGGTAAATGAGGAAGTACAATACAGGAAATGAAGCCATCAACCACCAGAATGGTTCTATCTCGAATGGGAATTGGTGGTGCAACATCCAAAGGTTCAGGTTCCATGTTGATTAGTGCTTCTTGGCCTTCTCGCTTTTCCCTTCTTAACTGTCTGATGGTTCTTTCAATTTCTGGGTCAAGCGGTCGGATTTCAAAGCTTCTGGTTCGTCTCATGTAGTGTCTGAGAACCTGAAACGAAAGAAAACAAAAACAATAAGTAAAAAGAAATTAGACACAAGTAAAGTTATCTAACCCCAAAATTAATAGTGAAAGATAAATAAGTCCCTGTAACGGCGCCAAAAACTAGACCGGCGTAATCACACGCGTATAACGCAAGCACACGTATCGTTCAAGTAGTATAAAAAGTATCGATCCCACGAGGACTTAATACCTAAGCTATTAATTAATGAAGCCAAATTTTTACAAGTATCTAATGGATTGATTGTTTGATTGGGTGGTGACATTAAACCTAAAACAGAAAATAAAATTGTGCAAAAGAAAATTGAGGAAAATTCAATATTATTAAACTATCCAGGGTTGTGAATCTTTCCAATATCTTTTTAAAATATGAAGTGGTTATTTTACGTTTGTGTAATATATCAGTTTATTAACATGAAACACGAAATTATGCAAAAGCCTCTTCCGATTGTCAGATACAAATACCCAGTGTAACTTAATTAATCATATTCCTATGTCAACCAAGTTATCTAAATTCATTAAGATTAAGTTCCAATTATGGCTACCCCCGCCCGACAGGTATATTTCTATCCTGTAAGGAAATCTATTAAAGGGTTATCTATTCTCAATGAAGATCGTGGGCTATTGAGTCTAGGGTTTAAACCTAAAATCCCTTTTCCAAGTTTATTTCAAGTTTACCGAATCAATCTTATTAATGGCCAGTTAACAAGAAGCATTAAGACTAAGGCTCAATAAATAAACCTTTATATTACCCAAACCATAAAATAACCCCTTATTAACCGGTGATATTGGAATTCATCACAACCCCATATAACTGACTTAGTTACGACACATATTTACGGGCAGTAAAAGCTTAAATAAAATAAAAGATATAAAGTAAATTGTTGGAAATTAAATACTGAAATGTAAATGACGGAAAGTAAATGCTGAAAATTAAATACTGAAAATTAAATGCTGAAAGTAAATTGCTGAAAATTAAATAAAGTAAAAGTACAATAAAAGAAAATACTGAGGTAAAAGGATCCACTTTTATTACTTCTATTTTAGATATCTCCCTTAATATAATATATTAACTTTGCATGATAATTACCAACCAGCTATATAGGCGGTATCCAGATTAAGTCAAATTAATAATTAATTACCAACCGACCAATCAGGCGGTATCTAGTTTAGTCAGGTTAAAACCAATTTCAATATTTACCAACCGACCATAAGACAGTATCCTCATTAAGTCACGTTTTAACTAGTTTATATATTATATTTAAGGGAGATTAATCTAAATATTAGTAATAAAATTTTACCTTTTACCCCAGCAAGGGGGAGTTACCTCCTCATTACTCAAAAGTAAATTGCTGAAAAGTAAAGAAATGAAAGTATTGTGCGTAAAAGTAAATTGCAGAAAGTAAAGACTGAAAAGTAAAGAAAAAAAGTGCGAAAGCTGAAATTAAATACCGAAAGCTGTAAATAAACAAGCAAGATACAATATTCTTAGTATTTTTAAGGAATTACATAGAAGAAGGTATGGAATTTACAAATGAAATGGCTTGGTATTTATAGGCAAAATTTTGCCTTCACCAATTTCTCCACAAATTTCTCCACTAAACATGGCACCAAACATGACACTAATCCTCCACCAAACATGCAAGCATGTTTGGTGGAAGTTTGACAATTTATATTATTTATTTATTTATTTTTATTTTGAAAATGACTTTAATAATTATACATAACACACTTTCGGATGTTTCATCAATTTCGGACTTACAAACTTCAGAATTATAAAATATTTAAAACTTCAAAATTTTAGATCTTTGTGTCTTCTTTAATCTGAAACTTGAATCGGCTCAATCGGATATCGGATGAAACTGTTATGGCCAAAATACCAAACTTACACAAAACTGGAATTTAGGACTGCACTTCGTGACGCGTATAGTAAATTTTCGTTTTCACCATTTTTTGCTCCAGATTTCATCTTTTTAGCCCCGAGTTGATTCCATTAAGTCCCGATACTTTATTTATCTACAAAACACATAAAAACACAATAAAATGTTCATCAAACCCGAGAAATTAAATAAAATATTTGTTAAAATGGGCGGTAAATATTGATATATTTTCCACTCATCAAGTGTAAATTAACTTTTTATTTAATACATATATATATATATATATATTAAATATAATATATGTTTAAATAAAATACCAAGTGTAATATTTTTTTTATTCAAGCTTTTTATTTGTTAAAAGAAAATTGAATTACAAAAATTGACAATTATTTCCCCACATTACACCACTTTTGATGGAGAAAAAAAATTATTTTCCTTTTCTATTATTTTATGTGGTTGGTTGACCAAAAATTCTTTACCCCTCCACGTCACTTTTTGGGTTTTAAAAAGAAAATTTTTTTCTTTCTTTTGTTGTGTGGTTGACTTGAAAATCCCTAACTTTTTCATCCTTCAAAAATGCCCAATGAAGAAATAAAGAATAATCACACACACAACAACAATGTTTGAAGAAATAAGACGATTAAAGATAATCTTTGAGTTTCTTTAACTTAGAAAATTATTTTTTTGTTGTTCTTGTGTTTTTGCAATGGTTGCAGAGATTGTTTTCTACTTTGATTTTGGGGTTTTTTGGATTGGATGATGGATTAAGAAACTAGGTGCATGTGTAGACATTATTGAACAAGATTAAGATAATTTGAGTTCAATTTATTATTGGATAAATTATTTGTTATTCTAGAGTGTAATGACCACTCTTATTATGCCTAGAATTGTTCTAGAGTTCTTCTTTTGTGGTGACCTCAATTTGGTCTTGGATTAATTTGATTAATGCTAAGAAAAAATGGATTTAAGCATGATATATAGACTGTCTTTCATTAACTGTTCAGACCTAGAAATTCTGATTTTTTTATGAAAAATATTAGTTTTGGATGTGTATTGAGTGTTAGGATAATTTCTAGAAATTATTTCGGAGTGAAAACAGTGAAAAACAGCGTTATCGGGTGAGTTTTGAGCTTATCGGTAACAGTTGCCAAAACAAAGAATTGGTCACTGTTTAAGCAGCCCATGAACTCCCAAATACCATTGGGGCTGACCTGGACAGCCTTCGTGTGGTCTCGGTTTTTCGGTTCGACTAAAACGTAGTTTATACTACTTTACGAAAAATGGTTTCCATAAATATTTCCTAATATTTTCATTATGAATTATGTCTTATATGACATCCAATAATATGTTTAGGTGAAATTTGAATAAATTATATATATATTATATCGAATAATTTATTTGGTAACTTTAAAAGTTTTAAAATTGTAATTTCACTCGAACCACGTTTTTGCAACATATGACCCCAACAAAATGATATCAGAGCGGGTATGATCCTACATCCATCACATATTTCATGCTTGATATATGATATATAACCCAATTTTGATAATTACATATGCTTGTAATTTAAATGTTTCTTGATTTTTGGTTATACGTTAATGGGAAACGTAACATAGATTTAATGGTTAATTTAAGTTATGGTTTCCCGGGTAGAATTAAACTGTTGAGAAATTGATCTAGATTAAAAATATGCATTTTATGTAGAGTAAAACCCATTTTAGGAATATCCTCGCTTAATAAAGTTTTATAGTAACTAGTATTAGGAATACTTGTTTCTTGGTTCGCCTTGTTAGTACGGATGCGAATGATTTCCTAATGATGTAGCTGTATCGTGCCAAAGCTGTGCAGTTATGGCTGATGGTAGTTCATTTACGCCGGTAGAACTTATATGATAAGAGACAAATTCAAGTGAATTGAAAATCCTGAATGTGCCAAAGCTGTCAGGACTACGGAGGTAGCTTGAGTTTGTCATTGACAAGTGTAGCCTTGATACGCCTCATGTGAACGTGCCAAAACTGTCACAACGAGAAACGATATGGACCAAAATTATGAGTCACAATGAGTGTGATTGACAATGAGTTGTCTACCTGTGAATTTACGTAGGCGAGAATGTGCCAAAGCTGTGAGTCGAAATATATTCATGGGATCCACTTCTCACTATGGAATTCGATTTAATTATTGAATTCCCGTTATCCGTTGGGGATTACGGTATTACGTAAAGTAGTGGGAGACACTGCTGAATTAAAAATCCATAACTTAGGCAGTGTGTAATGTTATGAAAATTATTTTCTATTGTTTTCCTTATTTTTTTTCATGTATATGGATTTTAACTTCTAATCCATTGCATGCACATTTGATATATATTTTCTGACTTCTTTTCTGGTTATAGATTTCTAGAATAGGTTCTAGAGTAGACTAGTTTCAGATATTATTTTTAGAGAGAATAATTTCATGTGCAGTAAGGATTGACATGAATCGGTTCATATCTCAAGATCTTTAACTGGCATTAAGAAAAACCCTATTAGGTGTTTTTTATATGATAATGACGTTTCTTAGCTTTAGTGACTTTAGAGGTCACGTGTCCGACACTGTTTGCTAGTCAATTGCTTGCAACTGTTGTGAATAATTGAATGTAAATTAGAAAGATAAAGAAAAGAGATGGGAATAGTTGTATGTAGAGAATATCTATTCCCACAACACGACAACTATAGGTATTGGGTACCAAATCTCCCGTTTAATTATTTAAAATATTATTTAATGATTGTTTTGATATTTGATATCAAAACTTGTGACTATTGGATAGTTACTTATTCTATGTAAACAGTTGTTATAAATTTTAATATGACTAGTAGTGTCATTGACGTAGAGATAAATATTAAGAAAAATATTCGGTTAAATAAATAACTTAGAACAATAGTTTATGAAATTTTATCACTTCAGAATTAGATGCTTATCATGCATGGTAAAGGATGGTCTGATACGCGATCACACCATATATCCATATTCATTTAATGAATATTGTATTCAATGAATGTTATTAAAATCTCATTTAACAAATGATCGTACTTGGACCACAGATTTATTAAACTAATACATTGGATGTATGTAGTTTAATGAATTATAAATTGACTTGGGTAGTTTTCATTACTTCGTAACTTAGTTAATGAGTTGTCATTACTTAGTTACGCATTTATGAAAGAACACATATTGAATGCCTTGAAAGGTTCGAGAACTTTCAATATGTTCTGATGAAACATGGATTGAATATTTTGACTGATTCAAAGATTTTCGATTTGAAGTTTTGAAAATTGTATCTTGAAAATTCATCGCGAGTTTTTAAATTGTTCAAAAATATTTGATATATATGATCAAATAGATGAATTTATGGTAATTAGTTCTAAGATTATTTTATGAATATGATTCTTACTCAATATTATCCTCATACGATTCCATCGTGATTGAATTGGTCAGTAGGAGGAATCATATCTTATATGATTTGATTCATTTTATATTGAGTATTGTCGAATTAGTTTCGATACTCTTGATGATATGCTCCAGAATCACTAAATCATCTTTTTGATTAAGGTTCCATTAGTTTTTACAGTTACATATATGACATGTATAAGTAGAAAATTCGAATCTTGAAAAATTTGAGATTTGAATCTTTCTTTTGTGTAACGGTTATACAATTAAAAATACTTATGCCTCGGAGGTACAAGTAATGATTTTTCATTCATTTTATGTAATAGAATCTTATATTCTATTTAATAAAATATCTTTTCTACGATCCCAAGTAATAAAAATGATTTTATTACTTGGTGTGTAACATCGGATGTTAACAATTATAGAAAAGACTTGACTTATTGAAGTCAAATGTGAGAATGATGAACTGTAAAATGGAACTAAATAATTAATTAGATGAAATGACCCTTGGATATCTTCCATATAAGTCCAATAGGATGTCAGAATCATTTCTGAAGTATTTGATACTTAATGATTCGATTGTTTTCTTATTGAAGGAAATTATCCTGTAACTTATACTGGAAGCAATATCTAATATCGATTCCGAAAATTAGCATTAAACCATAGATCTAAGATTATTCATAGCTTACTACAATCAAGTTTTGAACTTAACTGAGCTTTTGTTATGAATTGTTCATAAAATATGCAAATAGTTTGCCCAACAAAAATGAAGTGAGCTTATTAAATATTTGATCTTTGTAGTATGACAATGAGAAAGGTTATGCTCAACAATATATTGTAGATTCTGAGGAAACTTGTCTCTAATCGCATTAATTGAACAATTAAAGATATGTTGGTTAATGTTAATATTAAACTGTGTATTTTGACTATGAATGCAAAATGGTGTTCCGCTGTGGAATGGCCCTAGAGTTTGTATTTTGTTAAGATAACAGTTTGGTATACTAGCTTATAGAGCCTATTGTAGATTCAGATAAGCTTTCTGGAAATGTGTGCTCTCTAATTTTGACATGAGTCAGATTGTCTGATTTTATCAAAGCGTAGAGAATATATATGTGATAAAAGGGGCAGTGAGAGTATACAAATTTCTTTCTAATGTTAAATATTCTAACGACATTTTCATTATTAAGATAATAATGAGATGTTTGTGAGGTAAATGGTTTACCTGAGTCTTCTTATCTTCGTGAATGCAATGGGAGTAGTCTCTGTTATATTTGATATAAAAAATTTTATATGATATAAAACTAAGATACTTGTGAGATACTCTCATTAATCATGCATTAGATATGATCTAATAAAAAACACAACATGACTATCTGTGTGACAGTTAATGTCACTGTTGGACAATTAATGTAATTGTTGGACAATTAGTGTGTCTTTTAGATGTAGTATTCAGTTTTCGTAAATGATGATTTCTTAGTCGAAAGACAAATTGATTAGAATGTCTATTCAATCTTATGAATCATAGGATAATGGCATAATAAATATTGTATTATTTATGATTAAAGATATCAATTTAATCGTAATTTTTACAAGCTATTCTGATATGTTGTAGACCATAGGATGGAACTTGAAACATGTTCCCCTTCCTTTCGGAAGTGGAATAACGGCCTTGGAAGTTGGAAGAAGGAGCAAGGAGCTACGAGCTACAGTTTGGTAAAGGAAGATTAATTGAATAAGGCCTTAACCGAACTAAGGCGGCAAGGTTCTTCATAAGAAGCCCGCAGGCTCCATACCCAAGATAAGGTGTGGGAAGGTTGTGCTTTTTCTTGTTTGATTAGAAGAAAAAGCCTTCTTGCTTTCCCATACCTTGGGGTGGAAAGTAGAGGGAAAGGCAGCCCTCGTAGGGGGAGATATGTTCTCGTGCATACTGCCCAGATCCGGTTTGTCGAGACGCGTAAAACTCTTTTAGATATTAAAAACGAGTTTCTTATTCATTGAGATTATAGTCTGCAACCATTATAGTCAAATTAGATTTGAGTCTAATTGTGATGTTAGATAATTTACGTCATTTAGAGTTAAAATATATGTCGTGGGAGTGTCACGGTTGATTCCACTGTGCGAGTGGAATTAATTGTAACTTATAAAGTACTGACTTATGAAGTTGCATAACGACCTTGTATATTAGGAGTTTTGATATTAGTGTTGTGCTTGCGGTTGTCCACATAGTATTGTGGATTTGATCCTTAAATACTTAGACAACTCAGTAGTTGTAGCACAATATTGATGTCGTATATGAGTCATATTGATGTAGAACTTAAGTTCTACATAATATGTTTGATGCTGCCCAAGGGAAATATTTGGGATTGTTGGACAAACTCAAAATGTAATAGCGGACCTACTCGCTAGGGGTGTGCATTAATCGGTTTTAACCGATTAACCGAACCGTTTCGTTCCATTTTTTTATTACGGTTCGGTTAAATCGGTTATTACGGTTAAAATTTTTAACTTTTTCGGTTATTCGGTTCGGTTACGGTTATGCGATTCGTATAATCGAACCGACCGATTAACCGAAATTAAACCATATATATATATATATTAGCGCGTGCGAATCCTTTAATTTTTTAGAGTTAAGATAGTCTGCATGTAAACTCTCAATTGGTTGTAGTTATATTGATTTGATAATACTACCCGAAAATAAAATTGATAAAATTCAAATGATAAGCTGCATTAACAGCTTGGTTTTGACTCTTTTTAATTTCTCTCAAGAATTTAAAGGTAAAAATACATAAAATTTCAAATGTGTAGATTTTGCATCGTGGTGGATTCGTGACCCTTAAATTTCTAACATGGCAGGTTTTGAAGGAAATCTGAGGCCGTGACAATCATCGAGGGTTTAAAAAATATTTCTCTCGCATGTAATTAAATATAGATATATTTAATCAAATGTTAGTTAGAATCGGTATTTTTATAATCGGATATGTGATCGAATTAGTGATCCAAAAAATTTAATGCGTCAGTGGTTCGACCGGTTGAAATGTTCCGAAAAAATCGGTAGAACCAACCTACATCATATATAATTTTACTAATTAAAAATTATAAAAAAATATTAATTTTTAATTTATTGAATTGGTTAATAACCGAATTAACCATAACCGACCGAAATATAATGGTTAATTGGTTAATGGTTATGTATCATAAATTGGTTAAATCGGTCACACTTTTATTTAACCGAAAATTTCAGTTACGGTTAAAAAATCAAGGATTAACAGACCGAACCGGCCGATGCACACCCCTACTACTCGCTTATGCCTACCTCTTGAGTGCTAGGTGAGCTCTTGAGGTTCATACATATACGATACACTTTAAGTTGTGTATATGATACCATTGATTGGCACTAGAGCAAGTGAGAGAAATTGTTTGGATTGGTGTTCGGAGCGCCAATCTGGATCGTATTTATGTCTGGTTCATGAATACGAACAATTCCTTTTTTTCCATAATATTACGTATTTATGGTAGAACCTCTTGTATTTTTATATATATATATTCGATCTAATTTTATTAGATTAAAACTAAATTTGGTTTAGTCATGTATATATTAGACAAAGACCCGAGGATTTATAACGTAGTACGCAGTTACAACATAGATTGTAATTGACAATGGGAGGCGTCAGTATAAGTTGTAAATTCTCAAATAAAGTTTCTGGTCAAGATTTGCTGAAACGGGTTGGTTAGTAAAATCCACTGAGACTAGTACATGTCGTATATCGAGACTTTGTCTAATGGTTTATCCCAGTGAGCCATGAGTCTTCGAAGACTTGTATAGACATGTATGTGTTTATTCGATAAACACTAAACAACTCACTTCCTAATAGATGGTACACCAACGTCAATAGGAATATTCATGAATCGAGTAGCATAGTGGTCCTTAGACTTGAGATACCAGAGTGGATATATGAGTTATCATCCACACTTTGATGACAGTCACGCCAACGACCTATTTAGGTCAGACCTCTGCTTGTTCGTTGGGTGTGGACTGATGCTTATGATATCCGGTGTGTATCAAGGTAGAATCTACCAGTCCTGTGTACAGAGCATATTATCCTACACCTGTTTGCAATCTAGTAGATCCATGGCCGTGGTACACTACAGAAGCGAGTTTCGAGTGTTATTTAGAGATCGTAAAATTTATAAGTCGACTATATTATACCTTAGGGATTTTACGTTCTTATCTATATCTCGGTATAATATGGATTGCCTATGACGGAGGGCTTATACGTATGTGATCATCTCGACTTGCATAATTCACTACAAGAATTAGACCATTTAGCGTCGAATTGTTTCGACGCCATAAGTGAAGATTTCGACGCAAATGATATTTAGCGTCGAAAAAATTAGACGCAAACAATGGACGATAAAATGTCGACGAAAACCACTTTTAGCGTCGAAATAATTAACTGCGACGCTAAAAAATAGTATTCTGCGTCCAATTTATTTCGACGCTAAAGTAAATTGTTCGACGCTATATTGTATATTTGGCGACGAATTATATCGACGCAAAAATTCAAACTTTTAGCGTCGAAAGGTGTCGACGCTAAAGTATATTAAAAAAGTATTATATGTAAGCTTACAACGACCATTTTTTGTTACTATTAGCGTCGAAACGTTTCGACGCTAATTTTTACTTTTAGCGTCGAAACTTGTCGAGGCTAACGTATATTAAAAAAGTATTATATGTACGCTTACAGCGGCCATTTTTTATATTATTAGCGTCGAAATATTCGACGCTAAAAGTAAAAAATTTATTTTTTAAAAATTAGTAATTTACTTATTTTTTGGTCTAAAATATTTAATTTAGTTGAAAAAAAATGTAATTAATGACGAAATATTATATTGAAATTTGTTTTAGAAAAAAGAAATATTATATTAAATTTATTTGTTCAAAATGTTTATACAAAACCAAATATAAAATTAATTGCTACTGTGATGGAGGGACGCTCGAGCCCGATGCACCATGACACATTGAGGCCTCGAACATCTGACGGAAAGCCAGCAGTTGCTGTTCCAACTGCTCCATCTTCTTCTCGTGGTCCACCGTGACCTGTTGTAGCTTCTCCTTAGTCTGTTGCAGCTCGTCTCGGGTGCTGGCTAACTCGTCTCGAAGAGATACATTGTCCGAATTACCACTATTGCGTGCATATGACGTTGGCTTCTTACGAGTGCCAAGACCAACGTTGTAAGCTGTCTGATTCTTGAAAACCAATTGCGACAGCTGCTCATCTGGTATGGGGTCGGTCCCTGTCTCATGAGTTTGATGTTGGAGTTCCATCATTCGTTCTGTTTCAAAAAATAAGTTAATATTAGAATTTGAGAAAAAAATTTAACATATATAATATTAATTATTTTATTTTAAAAACTGAAACTTACATAGCAGCGTTCGGCTTCTTCATTTATCCATTTATTCTTATCATTGTAATGCGTCACACGGAAAAAATCTGGAAATGATTGCACCTCACCTGTGTTACTCTGTTATAAACATAAAATAAATTCAATATTATTCCAGATAGTAAAAACAATTAACTGTTAAATTTTACGTTAGGATATATTTACCTCAGAATGTTCGGCACGATGATGGATAAATGGCTTCGAACCTGTACGGTGGTTAAAACGCAAGTGACTTCGATTTTCCGCATTTGCGTGACATTTATCCTGTATTCACCAACACTGTAAGTACCGAAAACAAAGACAATTATAAATTTCCGTTTATTTCAAAATTTACCTCGTGTTTTTTGCTAGACCAAAGCTCACATAAGAATGTCCAATCTTGTTCCTCTATAAAATCAGGCTTGTGTTGTGGAGCATTTGAAGGTCCATGTTCGTCGAATATTGGTTTCAGGACTTTTGTTCTATAATCTTTATAACTTTTCCCCATGTGGTAGTCAATATATTGTTGGACATTCACTTGGGTCAGATCGAAGTCGAACCATTCCTACATGAAAATTCGAGTAAAAATAAGTATCAAATAAAAATGTTAAATAACAAACAATATCGAAAACTTACAAGTAGCGAAGGGAATAGCTGGTTCATTTTTGTCTCCCACGGTATCTTTCTCCAAGATACGTAGTTTTGGGGAGCTTCATATCGAGCTGTAGCTCCTATGGCTGTATTAACACTGAATTATGTTGTCCGACTTGAGTGTGTCCATCATCTGATATCTCTATCCGAATACGGCCGTGAGCCTTAACGTACTTAGCCAACCCCAGGCCACGGGTGCGTCCTCGACCCTTCACTGTACTGGACTCACTTGTGCTAGTAGAGAAATCACCAGGGCCAGTTGCCCTTGCTGATGTAGATGGAGTCGCGGTAGCCCGTTTGCGATTGCCCGGTGCCATCTGCAAAACCCGTCGCATTAGCGTCATCAAATTCCAAAGTTCTTATTGTAGGGGTTTTAGGGGGAATATCCGGTAACGCAGCGGAAGCGGCGGAAGATCGTATCTTCCGATTTCAAAACTTTTTCTCGGATTAATTAAATAAACATATTTATTTAATATTCCAATATTCAAATTATGAAATAAAATTCAATAAATCATATTTAGGTGAATTTACCAAATTACCCTTACTTTGGTATTTTGTCCATTTTAGTCCGAAATTGATCTAATCAATTTTGAATGATTCTAAATCATTTCTAAGATGAACTTAGCATGTTCAAAACATCAAAACACCAAAAGCAACCAAATCCCCAAATTTTATCACAAAGGCCGAATGCACCATTTGGTGCCCAAATTGACCATTTGGTCATTTCATGCTTCAAAACTCATCCAAATGAAATCCAATCAACATGAAACTTTGCATGCATCATATACACACCCAAATGCTCAACATATATAAAAACCCCCAAATTTGGAATTGGTCAAGAACCCTAATTTTTCAATTTCCTCAAATTGGACAAATTAGACCAAATAGTTTAAATCAATTACTTTAATCATCATTCTTCCATCCAATCCAAGTCTCAACACAATGAAACAACTCAAGATCAAATCTAGGTCATCTAAGAGTGGGTCAACAACTCTAGATTAGCAACAAGGTTTCCAAAACCATAAAAGAATACTTATAACTACAATAGTCACAAGCTTTCTCCATTATACATGCTCAACACTTTCACCAAACTTTTATCCATCAAAAACACAAAGAATAAAGAAAGGAATAACTTAAGAACATCATATGTTATAGCCTAGATCATAAGGAACAATTTCTTATCTAATAGTAAGTTGGTAAAACTTACTAAATCCAAGCTTTTCTTTAGTTTTTCCTTTTCTTCTTCACTTGCTTCCTTGGTTTTTCTTTAATGGAGTTTATGTCAAAGTGAATTAGGTTATCAAATGAAAGTGAAATGAAAACAATTTATACTTAGGACAAAGAATGCCCTTGGCCGAAATTGTGTATACAATTATACCAAATTTCATTTCAATTTCATTTAACTTTACATTTAGTCAACTTGCATAAATATCTTAATAACACTTTATTAGATATTTAATTAAGTCAACAAATGCAACTAAGAATAATATAACTCTTATATTTAAAGTGTAATGGCCGAAATTAATGAAAAATAAAGGAAAAAGATATTTTCATTTTCAAACAATTTTTGAACAAATATCTTAAGAAGTCAAAATCAATTTGACAACCTTTTCCTTTAATGTATAAGTCAACAATTGCAACTTATAATCATTTCCTAACTTTATCATTTGGTGATATATTTATATTTTAATTATATTAATCATTTAACAATTAAATAATTAATTAATTAATTAAATACAAATATATCAAATATATGTATTATATTTACTTTAATATCTCAAATACATATATTGATGATATATGTCAAATACCTTTATTTGACTATTTATTAATGTGTATTTAATAATATCATATATTAAATACAAATACACATTAATTAGGAAATAACGGTTCGGCCCGTTCGCATGTATTTTTCGTTTAACGATTAAACGATTTATAAATAATCATCATTATTCATAAATGTTGCTCTGTGCTCTACGAGTATGTTTCATTATTGAGACTCTCTAGATTCAGGTATATCCGTCACGGAATCCAATTTCGTGTCCATAATCTATCCACCCGTAGATTATGACGATCACGGATAAACTAGCTTAATCATACAGGTCGAGGTCATTGCATACGTATAATCCCTCCGTCACAGGTATCCAGATAATCCCAGAGATATAGATGTAAACGTCAAATCTCTATAGGTATTATCTCGTCGACGTATCTATTAGCAATCTCTAAATAACACTCGGAACTTACTTCCGATGTATACTGTGGCCACAGATTTAACAGACTGCTAATAATATATGGACTACCTATGCTCTGTACACAGAACTGACGGATCCTATCTTGACACACACAGGATATCCTGAGGATCGATCCACACCCAACGAACAGGCGGAGGTCTGATCTAAATAGATCGGTGACGTGACTGCCATCTAAGTGTGGAGGATGTCTCATACATCCACAGTGGTGTCTCAAGTCGAAGGACCACTATGCTACTCAACCCGAGAAGATTCTTATTGACGTTGGCGTACCATCCATTAAGAATCTTCGGTGAGCCGTTCAGTGTTTATCCACTATAAACACCTACACGTCTATACGAGTCTCCATAGACTCATGGTTCATTGGGATAAACCATCGGACCAAGTCTCGATATACGACATGTACTGGTCTCAACGGATTTGACTAACCGACCCGTGTTAGCAAATCTTGACCAGGAACTTTGTTTGAATATACATATAGCAGTGACACTTCCCAATGTCAATTACAAACTAACTTTGTAACTGTGTACTGCATTATATATTATCGGGCCTTTGTATAATATATACATATCACTAAACCACATTTAGTTTCAATCTAATCGTAATCAGATCGAATACGTATATAAGAACAATAGGTGCAACCATAAATAAGTAATATTATGGAATAAGGGGATGTTCGTATTCATGAATCAGACATAAATACGGCTCGGATTGGCGCTCTGAGCACCAACCCCAACACTTATACATATACATACATATCCATACAAGTCAATACAACTTAACAAAAGCGCTTATCACATCGAATGCTCACTTTCGTAAGTTTCGAATTCCAAAAACATACAAACATTCAAAAACACATACTATAATATATGAACTTTCGAATTCCAAAACACATACAAACATTCCAAAACACATACTATATATACTATATGAACTTTCGAATTCCAAAACACATACAAACATTCCAAAACACATACTATACTATACGAAGTTTCGAATTCCAAAACACATAATGTACTAAATGGACGACGAAGTTAAACGGAAAACAATCGGGGGCTGCCTGTTCTGCCCAGAATTCTGGGCAGAACAGCCGCTGTTCTGCCCAGAATTCTGCCAGTCCCCGTCCCTTTAATTCGTCGATCATCATCCTTCATTCATTATCATATTCGTCCCTCTAATTTCGACAAAATCATCATCAAGCATCAACAATAATCATCAACAATCATCAACAAAATCATCATCAACAAGCATCATCAACAAGCATCATCATAAACAAGCATCATCATCATCATCAATGATTCCACTCCTTTAACAATCATCATCAACAATCATCATCATTCATCATCATCAACAATAATCATCAACAATCATCATCATTCATCATCATCAACATTCATCATCATCAAGCATCAAATCAAAATCAAAAAGTGAGACTCACCTTAAATTTGTTGCTTGCAATGTGTATAAGCCGAGAATTGCAGGAGAAATGTAAGGTTGGGCGAATTTGGGTCGTTTGAGCAGAAGAGAAGAGGTCTCTGGTTTTAGGGATTTGAACGACATTTAGCGTCGAATTTATAGTATTTTAGCGTCGAAGAAATTCGACGCTAATAATTAGGCGGTCAATTAAAATTTAGGGTTATTTTTCCGGGAAATTTAATTTTCATATTTAGCGTCGACGAACAACATTCGACGCTAATATAACCTTTAGCGTCGAATTAAATTCATTTTAGCGTCAAAAATTTAGACGCTGAAAAATTGGCGGTTTATTAAAAATTTAGGGTTATTTTTCGGGAAATTTAAGACATATAGCGTCGAATAATTTCGACGCCAAATGTAAGACATTTGGCGGCGAAATTATTCGACGTTAAATGTCGTTAATTTAGCGTCGAAAATTATATTTCGACGCTAAATGTGTATCATTAAAATAATAATTGAAAACAAATATATCATAGTTATACTATTAATCATTACGTTAATATTTCAATCATATCTAAAGCGTAATTAAAATCAACAACCATACATTAATCCATATAAATTATTCATCCATTACAAAATACTGTAACTTCATAATTAATCACTATTATCGTCGGTATTTGAGGATTCGTGACTGGAATCGAAGTCATCTTCAGTGTCAAATTGTTCTTCACTTGCTACTTCAACGCTCACTTCAGAATGAGGAATTAGCTCAACGTCTGTACTAGCTCGAGTTAATGTGATATTTTCAGGAACGTTGACAGTTGGTCCAACAAATATCTGTTCAGGAACTTCAAAATTGCCCGAGACTTCTTGTGTTTCATCTGATATGTCAACTCTATCTTTCTCCTGCGTGTCCCAAATGGCCCTATGTTGTAACTTTTCTACCACCATCCATCCAGTTCCTAATTTAGGATCAGGTATATATATCACTGAACGTGCTTGCGTACAAAAAATGTATGGATCATTCTTGTACCAACAACGTTGAACATTAATTGACGTGAGATGATTACTAACTTGAATTCTCCTCTTTCTGGCATTAGTGTCAAACCACTTACATTGGAATAGCACAGTATGTCGTCTGGGTCGATATATGCACACCCACATTCCATAATGTTTGTAACTCCTCGATCAATGGTCTCATGTAAATATTTATATCTTTACCAGGTGAACGTGGACCAGGGATAAGCAATGACATAAACATGAACGGATCCTTCATACATTTCCATGGAGGTAAGTTATATGGAATGACAATAACGGGCCAGATGCTATAAGAGTTGTACATATTCCCAAATGGGTTAAAACCATCAGAGGCAATACCTAACCTGACATTACGGGGGTCCTCAGCGAAACGGGGGTACATGTCATCAAATTCCTTCCATTCGGTTCCGTCCGCAGGATGTCTAAGTATGCCCTCCGCACCGATCCTCTTTTCATGATGCCACATCATATCAGTCGCTGTGTGTCGTGACATGAACAATCTCTGCAGCCTGGGCGTTAAAGGGAAATATCGCAATATCTTTTGAGGCACTTTCTTCCCCATACCACGGACTTTGTATCGACTTTCACCACATATCAGACAATGTTCAAGTGATTCATACTCGGCACGAAATAATAAACAATCAAACTTACAAGCATGAATGGATTCATACCCCATTCCCAGATCACGCAACATTTTCTTTGCCTCGTAGTACGACTTAGGCAATTCGCTTCCAACCGGTAACATTTGGGCCAGTAACTCTAACATCATATCGATACTTTTGTTGGTCATTCTGTTGATCACTTTAATGTGTAATAATTTCACAACGAAATTCAAGATCGACATTCCAGCACCTTCGAATGGAATTTTTTTTGCCTCATCAAGTAGTTCACTAAATAAATTTTGATCATTTCCACTTAACACTGGCATGTCGCCACTAACACTATGACCAAGTTGTGGACCTTGTAAGTCATGCAAAATATCGGCGATCTCATCGTTTGCAGGTTGATTGTAACTACTGCTCCCTTCGCCGACATCATAAATCCGTGACTGAGAATGATACTGCTCACCGTGATAAATCCACGTACGGTAAGTTGGTGATATTCCTGGCATGTATAAATGATTATGAACTTCATCTAACCGCTTCCTTTTCCTATTCAAACAATTTGCACATGGACAACGAACACGACCTTCTGCATCAATGTGTTGCTTTGCGACTTCCATAAACTCAGACACTCCATTACGATATTCAACACTCAATCTATCCAGAGAGCTCATCCAATTTCTATCCATTTCAGCAGAATACCTAAATATAATAATATAATATTAGATATCATTTTACAGTAATCAACATTACTAATTCAGTAATACTTAATTTAAGCATATATATATTATATTTGGTTGATAAATTAAATAGTTTACAAAAAAATTATATTTTATTAATTAATATACTTACTCTACATATATGAATCATAAATCACTAACAAACAACATATAAACAACATATATAATCATAAAAATTGAAAATAATAAAGAAATATGAAAGAATAATTACCTTATCGGAAATTGATTACAATTTTATTGAAAATTTTTAGGAGAGATGTGAGGCTGTAGAGGAGAAATTCTCAGATTTCAGAGGATGAAAATGAAGAGAATGAGAGAAAAAACAGAGGGGGAGAAGGGTTGGTGACCTTCTGTATTTTAATCTATCTTTAGCGTCGAATACTCAATTCGACGCTAATTGTTGTCGTTTTTAGCGTCGAAACCGTTTTATCGACGCTAAATATAAACAATTAGCGTCGACTTTAATTTAGACGCAAAAGAATCAAGGATCTGTCGGTGGAAGCTTCATAACTCTTTAGCGTCGAACATATGTTCGCGCTAATAGTATTATTTTTGGCGTCGAATATTAAAATTCGACGCTACTTGTGTACGTTATTAGCGCCGAAACCGTTTTTTTCGACGCTAAAAACATAAAGTAGCGTCGAATTTAATTTAGACGCGAAAGAATCAAGGATCTGTCGGTGGAAGCTTCATAACTCTTTAGCGTCGAACATAATTGCGACGCTAAAGGTATTATTTGTGGCGTCGAATATTCAAATTCGACGCTACTTGTGTACGTTATTAGCGTCGAAACCGTTTTTTCGACGCTAATTGTGTACTCTTTAGCGTCGAATTTAATTTAGACGCGAAAGAGTCAGGGATTTATCGGTGGAAACTTTATAAACCTTTAGCGACGATATATGGTCGACGCTAAAAGTATATTTGTGGCGTCGACACCTTTTTTCAACGCTAAAAGTGTAATATTTGGCGCCAAAAATTATTGCAATAATATAATTATTCAGCGTCGAATACTATTCGACGCTAAAGTTCTGTTTTTAGCGTCGAAAAGTATTTTCGACGCTAAAACAATAATATTCTGCGTCGAAATTTTATTCCGTCGCTAAAAATATTGCATATAGCGTCGAAAATCATTTTCGACGCTAAAGATCACTTTTAGCGTCGAATAATGTTTCGACGCTAAATATTTGGACGCTAAAAGCCATAATTCTTGTAGTGATTCAGCGAGATAATCCGTAGTCGTCATAATTTACGAGTGGGTGAATTATGGACACGAAATCAGATTTCGTGACGGATATATCTGAACTTAGAGAGTCCCACAATATGAAGTGTACTCGTTGAGCACTAAGGCAATGTGTTATGAATAATACTGATTATTCATAATATATTATCGGATTAAATTAGTTAATTCGAATCGTTTAATCTGTAAACGAAAATTCACATGCTAGGGTATTTTTTGGTCTTTCAAATGTGTATTTATATTTGATACATAATTACATTAGATACACATTAATTGGCAAATGGTAGCTTGACACTTATAAAGTTAGTAATGCATAATTCAATTAATGAATTGAATTATTATTATTATTGTAATTTGTACAAGTGTAAAATAACTTTTTTTTAATATATATATTAAATGTGATATATGGTTAAATAAAATGCCAAGTGTAATAATTTTTTTTTATTTGATAAAAGAAAATTGAATTAGAAAAATTGACACTTATTTCCCCACCTAACACCACTTTTGATGGAAGGAAAAAAAGTTGCTTTTTTTTTTCTATTATTTTGTGTCCTAGTTCCTGGCCTAAAGAAGGTATAAAATTAATAACTGATTCATCTGGTTCGTTTCAGTTAAGTTCATTAATTTTAATATAATATCATAGTCAGATTTATGTATAAATAAACTCATAATATCTACCCACATGATATTAATTAGGTAAAATACTAACATGTATATGAGTGAAGTGTTTTGGAAAATATCACAATTGACTGAGATAAATGAAAAAACCTAAAATATAAACATTTACCAACCATATATTTCAAGTTAGTTTTACAATTGAGTTAAACTCATGAATATCAACACTTTTATGTGCAATAATAATTCACTGAAATGAAAATAATTCTAATTTTTTGTTTATAGATGGACAAATCTTCAGTCCTAAAAGATGGAATAAGGTATGTGAAAGAGCTTCAGGAAAGAGTAAGAGTCCTCGAGGAAAAGACCAAGAAGAGAACCGTAGAATCAGTTGTTTTTGTGAAAAAGTATCAGACTGATGGTGAGTCCTCTTCATGTGAAGATAATTCAGATAGTACATCAGATTCAACACTTCCTGAATTTGTGGCTAGGATTTCAGACAAGGACGTTCTCATCCAGATCCATTGTGCGGATCAAAAAGGGGTGCTGCCAAAAATTATAAGCCAAGTCGAGATGCTTCATCTTTCTATAGTTGATATCTTTCTATTGATATCACCATCGTCGCCCAGGAAATTATTTTCTTATTATTCTTTGTGTGCTAATTAACACCACCGCAGTTAAATTAAGGGTTAATGTTGATGAAAATATCCAATATCAACTTAAAAGTGATATTCATATGAGAATATAAGTATAAGATAATACTAAATTTTAAAATTAGTTTTTAAATTGAATTAAATTCATAATTTTAAATTATTTTAAAGCCAATCTCGTACCCATATAACACGGATTAGTAAAAACACCCGATTTTGGCCCATGAATTTCAACACCTGATAATTTCTATTTCAACTTTTGCAGAAGAATAGTGAGTTTTGCACGACAATGAAGGATCTCTTGAAAGAGCTAAGATTGGCTTTCTTGAAGTTTATGTGTTGACATGCTTGCATAATGTTGGAAAATGCTTATGAGTAAGCATTTTGAGGCACAATTTCAAGCATGGTCCACTTCGTGTTAGTGGTTGTTATTGAATGATTCGGATACTCCTCCGTGAGTAGTTCGAAATGGTATATTCATATGCTTAAAATGGTGCTTGGGTGAATGATAAATTGTTGCTCAACGGTCACCCATTGGTGTTGGAAAATAAAGAGAAATGTGCTTGTCCCACATGGGAAAGCTAATTGAGAGAAGTTGTGTTTATATATGATTGCTCATATATAGATGGGTAAGAGTTATAAGGATAGAGGCTCTCTCTACGTGCGCGCGCAGAGGGGGTGCAAATCAAAATCCGAACAGGTTTGGCTCGTGTGCATCCGCGCGTCCTGAGTACACGAATGCCGGACCAAATTGTGCGGGCCCGACCCAGCCAATTTTTGCAAGTCTCTTTATTTTTCAAAACCTTTTGAAGTTCCATAACAGTTGAATTAATGATATTAATTGACTTGGTGGTTACAAGCAAATGCAAGGTCTCCCACTCATGTTTGGCGTGTTCAATTCCTTTTTAAAGGCTGTGTTTTTTGTTTTTTAGAAAATGCACAACACAGATAATAGACTCACACAAAACAGAGACAGATGGTTCACTTTCGGGAGTTCAAACACTTTAGTGGTTCGTTGGATACGAGTTCGGTGGTGCCCTTACTCGTTCGTTTTCCATTGTATCCTGGGAAACAATCATCTCATGTTCTACTGCACCTAAGGTAGGGGACGAATTTGTTTTAAGGAAATTGTTGGCATCAACAAGCCTCGGGAAAGTGGAGCAGTGGCAGTGATTCAGTTCGGTCAAAGACAGACGATTTCATCAGAGGTTCGCTTCAGAGGATCTCCTTCTTCACAGTCAGGGGTCCGTTCACTCAGGGTCTGCCTCACAACATCAGGGTCTGCCGTCAGACGTCGGGGTCAGAGGCAGTCAGCTTCATCAGAATTTGCCATCAGAGTCCGGGGCTAAATTCAGAGGCAGACACACACAAACACTTCAGGGTCTGACGCACTTCGCCAGACACACATCGCTCAAGGTCTGAATCATCGTCGTGGGTCAGAATCATACTTCAGCGTCTGGAACTCAGGGTCTGAATGTTGTTGAGTCTGAACCTCGTCACCAGGGTCTAAAATGCGCATCTCCAAGGTCTGCTTCTCAGGGTCTGCCGTGAGGGTATGTTGTGTGGGTCTGATCCAGTAGTCTAAGCCTAATTCTGATTCGGATTTCCCAATTACCGTGAAATAATTGTAATATTTGTACTACAGTCTTAAAACAAATTCGACTATGTGGATATGGAAAACAGTCCAAACACAGTAGATCCGAATATGACAGCCTCTTCGGCTGGCCAGAATGTTGTGGCAGCCCCTGTGGCTGGCCAAATTGCAGTGGCAGCCTCTTCGGCTGGCCAACTTGCTTCAGCCTCTAGGCTTAATATGGCAACCATTGTGGCTGACCAAGGTGTTGCTGCCTCTATGGCTAGACAACCTGTTGGACATGTGAGCCATGTCAATCCTGCTGCGGAAAAACCTGAAAAATTCAGTGGACAGAATTTCAAACGGTGGCAACAGAAAATGTTTTTCTACTTGACCACGTTGAACCTTGCGAGGTTCCTAAAGGAAGATGTTGTTGTACCCACGAGAGTGAGATTGATATCCAACTGATCAGTGCGATCGATGCTTGGAAACATTCTGAATTCCTATGTCGGAATTATGTGCTGAATGGGCTATGTGATTCCTTGTACAGTGTATACGCCGGAATGAAAACAGCAAAAGGGCTTTGGGAATCTTTAGATCGAAAATATAAAACTGAGGATGCCGGTACTAAGAAATTTGTCTTAGGCCGCTTCCTAGATTTTAAGATGGTTGATTCCAAAACTGTATTAAGCCAAGTATAAGAACTGCAGATTATTCTAGCAGAAATTCATATTGAGGGGATGGTTTTAAGTGAAACCTTTCAAGTACCCCCGATAATTGAGAAACTACCACCTGGTTGGAAAGATTTCAAGAATTATCTCAAGCATAAGCGAAAAGAAATGAGCATTGAGACTTGGTTCTTAAGCTCAGAATTGAGGAAGATAACCGAGTATCTGACAAGAGAGGAATATCTCATGAGGCCAAGGTAAATGTTGTTGAACATGGCCATAAGAACAAGAACCTCAAGAACAAAGGGTCAAAGATGGGCCCTAAAGGAGGAGTTTCCAAGAAATCCAAATTTCAAGGAAGATGCTTCAACTGTGACAAAATGGGTCACAAGTCTTCTGAGTGCAGACTGCCGAAGAAGAAAAAGAAACAATAGGCTAATGTGTTGGAAAACATTACTCAAGATGTTTCAGACATTAACCTCTCTGTTGTGGTTTCTGAGGTGAATCTGGTGGGTTCTAACCCAAGAAAGTGGTGGATTGATACTGGTGCCACTCGACATGTGTGCTCGGACAAGAGCATATTTTCTTCATTTGAGCCTGCTGGTAATAGGGAAAAAATATACATGGGAAATTCAGCAACATCTGAGATTGAAGGTCTAGGAAAGGTGATTCTGAAGATGACCTCTGGAAAAGAGTTGACTTTGAACAATGTTCTGTATGTACCAGAAATACGGAAGAATCTTGTGTCTGGATCGCTTCTAAACAAGCATGGATTCCGGATGGTGTTCGAGTCTGATAAAGTAGTTTTGACTAAAAATGGGATGTATGTGGGAAAATGGTATGTAACTGATGGGCTTCTTAAGCTCAATGTAATGGTTGTTAAACCCAAGAATATCAATAAAGCTAGTTCTTCTGCTTATATTATTGAGTACTCTAATCTATGGCATGATAGATTAGGACATGTTAATTTTAATTCATTGCGGAAACTAATTAACATGAATCACATTCCCAATTTTAAAATTGATAATAGACATAAGTGTGATACTTGTGTTGAGGCAAAATTAACTAGATCATTTTTTCATAGTATTGAAAGAAACTCTGAACCACTTGATCTAATTCATACCGATGTATATGATTTTAATTCAATACAATCGAGTGGCGGTAATAAATATTTTATTACCTTTATTGATGATTGCACAAGATTTTGCTATGTGTATTTAATGAAAAGCAAGGACGAAGCTATAGAGAAATTTGTTCTCTATCAGAATGAAGTTGAGAACCAACTGAATAAAAGAATTAAGGAGTTAAGAAGTGATCGTGGTGGTGAGTATGTTTTTCCTTTTGAATCACTTTGTGAACAAAATGGAATCTTACATCAAACCACAGCTCCTTATTCACCTCAATCCAATGGGATTGCAGAACGGAAGAATCGTACCTTGAAAGAGATGATGAACGTTATGTTAATCTACTCTGGCTTACCTCAGAATATGTGGGGAGAAGCTGTTTTATCAGCTAATTACCTTTTAAATAAGGTACCACGGAAAGAAGCAGGGAAAACCCCTTATGAAATGTGGAAAGGAAAAGTACCTTCCTATAAATTCCTACGAGTGTGGGGGTGTCTTGCCAAAGTAGTCATTCCTCCACCTAAGAAGGTGAAGATAGGACCAAAAAATGTTGATTGCATTTTCATAGGATATGCACATAGCAGTAATGCTTATCGATTTCTTGTGCATGAATCTAATGTATCAGATATTCACAAGAATACGATAATGGAGTCCAGGAATGCATCCTTTTTCGAATGTGTTTTTCCTTGTAAAACTAATTCGAATTCAAATGTGCACAAACGGGCACATGAGACTATCATTGAAGATAGTCAGGACCAAGAACACATATATGTTCCAGAGGATCAACAAGTTGTTAAACTTGAACCAAGACGTAGCAAAAGAGCTAGAACGGAAAAATCATTTGGTCCAGATTTTCTGACATTTTTGCTAGAAAATGATCCTCAAAGCTATAACAAAGCTGTAAGGTCAGCTGATGGTGCTTTGTGGAAAGATGTCATCAATAGTGAAATTGAATCCGTCTTACAAAATCACACCTGGGAGTTAGTGAATCTTCCTCCATGATGTAAACCTTTAGGGTCCAAGTGGATTTTCAAAAGGAAAATGAAGGCAGATGGATCAATTGATAAGTACAAAGCAAGACTTGTAATTAAAGGTTACAGACAACGTGAAAGTCTTGATTACTTTGATACTTATTCTCCTGTAACGAGAATAAATTCCATAAGGATGATACTAGCGATTGCAGCTTTGCGCAATCTTGAGGTACATCAGATGGATGTGAAAACAGCCTTTCTGAATGGAGATTTAGATGAAGAAATCTACATGGAACAACCTGAAGGCTTTATAGCTCCAGGATAAGAAAAGAAAGTCTGTAAGTTAGTAAAATCCTTGTATGGATTGAAACAAGCTCCGAAACAATGGCATAAAAAGTTTGACGACACCATGTTGGCAAATGGTTTCACAATCAATGAATGTGATAAGTGCATTTATGTCAGAGAGACAAAAGTTGGCTATGTCATTTTATGTCTCTACGTTGATGACATATTGATTGTCGGGAGTAATGTTAAAATGGTGAAATCTACCAAGAATATGCTGAAATCCATGTTTGACATGAAAGAGATGGGTATAGCAGATGTCATTCTGGGAATAAAGATCTCGAGAAGTCCAGATGGACTTATTCTTGATCAGTCGCACTATGTGGACAAGATTCTTGGTAAATTCATTAATGATGATTCTGTTGTGGCTAGAACTCCTTCAGATGTGAGTTTACATCTCTCAAAGAATAGGGGATATGGTATATCTCAAGTAGAATACTCTAGAGTTATCGGGAGTTTGATGTATTCATCGAGTTGTACAAGGCCCGATATAGCCTGTACAGTAAACAAGCTCAGCAGATATACGAGTAATCCATTGGTTGATCACTGGAAAGAAATAGTAAGAGTACTCAGGTACTTACGTTTTACTCGTAATTATGGGTTGCACTATCATAGATATCCAACTGTAGTCAAATGATACAGATATGCTAATTGGATGTCTGACATGAAAGACTCAAAGTCTACTAGTGGCTATGTGTTTACAATAGCAGGTGCAGCTGTATCATGGAAATCCTCCAAACAGACTGTGATAGCCAGATCTACAATGGAATCAGAATTCATTGCATTAGATAAGTGTGCTGAAGAAGCAGAATGGCTTCGAAATTTTCTAGAGGATATTCCAAGTTGGCCTAAGCCAGTGCCAGCAATTTGCATTTATTGCCATAGTCAATCTGCAATTGGAAGGTCACATAACAATATGTATAATGGTAAGTCTAGATATATTCGTCGTAGACACAATACCGTTAGACAATTACTCTCTACTGAAGTTATTTCGATTGACTATGTAAAGTCAAAGGATAACATTGCGGATCCGCTAACCAAAGGGTTAAACAGAGAGTTAGTTGTGAAATCATCGAGGAGAATGGAACTAAAGCCCGTTAGATAAATGTTTATTACGAAGGAAAACCCAACCTTGTTGACTGGAGATCCCAAGATCTAGGTTCAATGGGACAACCTACTCGTAAAAGACATAATTGGTTCACTGTGGGGGTTACCCTCTAGTCCATTCCTATGGTGAAATGAAACAGTGATGCTCGTATGGATAGAGGTTAAACAAAGACTTTTAATGATTCTTATGCGTCGGGAATCCGAGCAGAGTATTACGAGATACTCTTAAGTAAGAAATCACCTATGTGAGAGAGGAGTGGGGCCACTTCAAAGGGAATTGTACGGGGCTCAATTCTTAGAAACTCTCGTAGAACTAGGTTGATGTTCATGGCCAAAATGAACATAATAATGAGAACTCAGATGTGTTAGGTAAAACATCTGTGTGATATATGTTTTCCATTTACATGAAAGGCAGTACAGTTCAATGACATCGCGTCCACTGTCAGCCAGTAAATGAGATATATTTTCACAAGGGAAGGTTCAAAGGCTGAGGCCTACCTATCCTATGTAGGTGTTGAACCGTTGAACTCTTATAGGTCAAAATAAAATATTTTATAAAATAATTTTATTTGACGTTTTTTCGCCAATTTCATTCATGTGGGGGATTGTTGGAAAATGCTTATGAGTAAGCATTTTGAGGCACAATTTCAAGCATGGTCCACTTCGTGTTAGTGGTTGTTATTAAATGATTCAGATACTCCTCCGTGAATAGTTTGAAATGGTATATTCATATGCTTAAAATGCACAACACAGAGAATAGACTCACACGAAACAGAGACACAATGTTCACTTTCGGTTTTTCCTTTGTTTATTTTCGGAAGAGTTCAAACACTTTAGTGGTTCGTTGGATACGAGTTCGGTGGTGCCCTTACTCGTTCGTTTTCTGTTGTATCCTGGGAAACAATCGTCTCATGTTCTACTGCACCTAAGGTAGGGGACGAATTTGTTTTAAGGAAATTGTTGGCATCAACAAGCCTCGGGAAAGTGGAGCAGTGGCAGTGATTCAGTTCGGTCAAAGGCAGACGATTTCATCAGAGGTTCGCGTCAGAGGATCGCCTTCTTCACAGTCAGGGGTCCGTTCGCTCAGGGTCTGCCTCACAACATCAGGGTCTGGCGTCAGACGTCGGGGTCAGAGGCAGTCAGCTTCATCAGAATTAGCCATCAGAGTCAGGGGCTAAATTCAGAGGCAGACACACACAAACACTTCAAGGTCTGACGCACTTCGCCAGACACACATCTCTCAAGGTCTGAATCATCGTCGTGGGTCAGAATCATACTTCAGCGTCTGGAACTCAGGGTCTGAATGTCGTTGAGTCTGAACGTCGTTACCAGGGTCTGAAACGCGCATCCCCAGGGTCTGCTTCTCAGGGTCTGCCGTGAGGGTCTGCTGCGTGGATCTGATCCAGTAGTCTAAGCCTAATTCTGATTCGGATTTCCCAATTACCGTAAAATAATTGTAATATTTGTACTACACATAATACTATAATAGGGCAATTAAGCCTGTAAATTAATCTCTCCTCGATCGATGTGATGAATTAATGATAGCTTTTCCGTGTGGTACAATCTGTCTTCTGGCGTGGGAGGGTTTTTAGTTTTTTTTTTTTTTTCGGTGGTTCACTTGTTGACTACGTTAATTTTTTTGTGATAGGTATCCCTATACATTATGCTTATTACAATGATAGGTATCCCTCTCTAACTTAAATTCAGTATCGAGCCAAGAGTTTTGTGCTGAATTTTTAAAAATTATTATTTTTATAAATTATAATTAATAATTATTGAATATTATATATAAATATATGTGTGACAACAGATGAATATGAAAACTTCGGATAAATCATTCTTGGATCCAAAATCATCTCTCTTTTCTTATTGATGTTGTAATGGAGAGAGTAATTTTGTGCAAATGTGTACGTGAAAACTTAGATATCTACTGAGCATTAGTTCGAGAATATACTCTTACTAATATTCGAGAAGAAACCTCCCTATCCATATTTTTTGAGTAAGTGATTAAAGATTGGATATGTTTAGTGTGTATATTGCACCAAAATCTCGAGGAGTTATGGGCACCTTAAAAAGCGATTTGCTATCCAAAAGTGATACATACATTAAAAATATATATATATAAAATAGTACAATAATATTAAAAGACAAATAAAATTATTTGTCTTTTTTAATATGTTTGTACTATTTTGTGTTAATTTTTATGTTATGATCATGGCCGGTCCTGAATTTTTGGGTGCCCGGTGCGAAAGCTCAAAATGTGTCTTTTTTTATTACGAAAACATATGTTTAAAAAAAATAATATTTAACGAGGGCTGGAACCCAGTCGAAGCTGGGGGGCTAGGCCCTCACGCCCAAATTATATTACTTGAGAAAATATACAAATGGGGATATAGTACCTAAACCCCGACAATAAAAAATACAATCATATACAACCATTCCTAGTAAAGCTCCTTGAAATTTCAACCTTTAAGAAATTATCTTCTAGCATTTTTTGAAGCAAAATCATCAATTATATCATCATACTCCAAGTCTTCAATCTCATCCTTTTTAATGCATAAGATTGTTAATCTATTTAGTCTATCTTGAGTCAAAGTGGTCCGCAAGTAAGATTTTAATAATTTCAATTTTGAAAAACTTCTTTCAATTTTGATGCCCTCTTAATTTTTGGGTCCTGTACAATAGCCCTTGTGGCACTGTGTCAGGGCCGGCCCTGGTTATGATCCTCACTTTTTGCTATTTGTGCTAAAACGAATTTCAAGATTTAATGCTTGACTTGGTTGATAATACAGGGAACATATTATATAGAAATTAATATAATATTTTTGGTATGAAATAATTTAAACATTGAATTAAACATTAATTTTTCTATTTAAAAATGTTGTATATAGAAGACCAAGTGACCAAACAATAATGATGTAAATCATTAAGTTGTGTTTCCACATGGGTATGTAAGATGAAACCAAACCATTTCGTGGATATGAAGTGAAGATCAAAGTTTCTTGGTTTTGTAAATACATATAAACTACGTATAATTTGGGATTCAAAATTTCCTTTTGAAAGGATATAAAACGACAAGTTAGGAACATTAAGAAATTACCTACCAGCAATACAACACACAATTCTATATACCTAAAAGGGGGTGAATTGGGTTATGATCTAATAATGCGGAAATAAAAATCTTTACCAATTTTACAGTATAAAGCTTATAGCTTTACCAATTAAGCTTAGGTTAATTTTCTCAATTGTAATATATCACCTAAATACAAGTTTCTAAACAATAATCGTATATATAATAAAACTTGCAATAAGTAAAAAATTTAGGGATAGAAAAAATAACATTGTGATTTATAGTGGTTCGGCCAACAATGTTTACGTTCACTCCCTCAAGCCGCGTTTGAAGATTTCCAGTAAGTTGAGTCCACAACTTACAATGAGTTTTCTGTGGCTCACCCGCAGCCAGGAGTTTTACACGCTAGGTTCACTCCAAACCTCTTACAATGAGTTTTATACGTAGGCTCACTTACGAACCTTTACAATCACCCTTTTGAGTATACTCACTCACAAAGGGATTTCACAACCACAAGTGTTTGATAAAAAGATTTAAGAAATACACTTGGGCACTCACAAAGATAATGAAGATTCAAGATGTGAGTTGCTTACCTAAGTGTTCTAAGTTCACTACTAATAATATGAAGGTGTAGTGTGTTAGCTTGATGAATGAGAGTGTATGATTATGAAGGTTTAGTAAACTCTCTGTTTTTGCCTTATAAGAAATTGTATGAAGGTGTTGAATCTTAGGAAAAATGAATTTGGGGCTCAATTTATAGTAAAATGAAAACTGCCCTCCACAGCCTGAGACCGGTATGCCTGTTGTCACACTCGTCCCCTTAGGTAGGGTAGGGGTGAGACGAAAACTAGAAACTGGCAGAGTTTCCCCTGTAATATGGACTAATCCTCCAAATACAAGGAAAAATCTAAACTGAAAATATCATCATAACATAGGATCTCCATGATCCAACTCAACATAATATCCATGAAGAAAATACAACATCCTCAGTAACAAATAAAGGCTCAATGCCTAACATTAGACAACAAATTCTTCCAAGAAAATACATAACAAAGACACTCTACTATTGGCACAACCTTTCTCTACTGGCAGGAAATGATGACGAAATAGCAGATGGAAAGGATAATCTACTAAACTGCTGAACCTGAAATGTTAAGGAAAGGGGTAAGCTCACGCTTAGTGCAATGGATCACAGCTTAGTGCCGTGGATAAACAAGTAACAAGGTGGATCGAACAAGTCTTTCATAATATAAATAAATACATAAGCTGTAAATCGATATCTCAAACATTTACTTGAAATCGTAAATCTCATTCCTCATAAAACTCAAATCATAAATCTCATTTCTCATAAAGCTCATACTGCTCAAGAATACTCTGAATAATAAAGCTGTTTATTCATCTATATGCACACTCTCGTGACAATACGGCAAAGCTGGCAACATGGGGCATCCCCACGGCAATAACTGGCATCCGGAGCAAAACTGGCAACATGAGACCTCATCTCACGGCAAATAATCTGGCACATATATGTACACGAGGTGCATCCTAACATAAAAATCATTTCCAAAATTCATGCTCATATGTCTCAAATCATGCAAGTTTCTCATATATCACAAACACATGATTTCAACATAATCAATATTCGATCCATACCTTATAGTAAAAATATAAACTTTCTAAAAACAAACTCATTTAATGCATTACCTTAAAATTCATTTAAGAAAACATACATACTATATACTTTTGAAAACATCAATGTTACAGGCTTATCCACGCACCTGGTGAGCTGACTACAGATAAAGGAACTAGGCAGCAGGACCGTCCCTGCTTACGGTATCACGATCACCTAACAGTCAAAAGAATTTACTATAAGGAACATAATCCTAACTAGAATAGATGAAAGAATATGCGAGAAACGTCGTTCGGTCGCTCTCGCAAACTTAACGAAAATTAAGATTCGGAGGTCCGTTACTACTCGGAAAGGTCTGAAAATCACGGAGGAGACTCGAGAAATCAGCGGCAGAATTATACCTGGCGCGTGGGGTCCACGCGCCTCCCCTTCTGTCTGCGCGTGGTCCTCACGGGCCGCCACATGAGGCTCGCGTGAGCGCCACGCTCCGGCCAGAATCCGGATTTCCGGTGGCCGCAAGTTCGTCTCCCCCTCCCGGTTCTATTTCCACTGACGAATCGTCGATCGGAGTTCCGGATCAACGGGAAATCGAGAAAACCCACAAAAAAGTTTCTTACCGAGATTTCTACGAAAATTGGGAGTTTCCCGAGATGAAATCACCACCAAAATAATCCTCTCGACGAGATCTACGCTTTTCCTTAAAGACTCGGTTGGGTTTTAACTTCAGATCAGCCGGATCGGGACCAAAACCTCTCTTTTTCTCCTTTTCCTCTTTCCTCTTTCTTTTCTCTCTCACGTCCGCTTCTTTCTTCTCTGACACTTCTTTTCTTTCTTTCTTTTTTTTTTCCTTTTGATTTCTGTATTAGGCTAATAGTAATAAAAATAATTAATAATAATACAAAATATCTATACTCATAAATTACCAAAATGCCCTCACTTATAAGGGTGAAATCGGAAATCATCACTTTTGAAGCCCTTCTGATGCGATTCTCGAAATGTGTTCAACGCGAAGGTTGTTCGTCTCGGAAAAACGAGTCTGATAGTTCAAGAATCAACTCAATCGGATTTCGTTTACTAAATTCATGCCCAAAACTGTAAACTATACGCATATAGTAAAAATCACGTAACTGATTCTTGGTCTCCACGCGCTTTCCAACGCGACGAAAATTCATTTAATATTATTCTGATCCATATTCCATCACTTAAACACTTATTATTCATTATCATTCTATTCCAAGACTATATCGTCAGTCTGGGAATCTCCTAAAACAGTCCCGAAAATCTGGGATGTTACACCTGTCTTCAGGCACCGGTATGCTGGTCTTGGCACACAACGACTATATTACCTTTTGAATATATTTGTTACACTAGTATGGAAATTGGTATGATAACTGGTACGGTCCTTGCCGGTTTCAGTAACTATGTAAAACAAATCAGCTCATCGGTATCGACATCGATATGATGACCGGTATGGTCTTTGCCGATTCCAGCAGCTATGAATAGTTAAGCTCACTGGTATATGTGACCGGTATGGCCCTTTCCAGTTCCAGAGAGCTCGTAAAACAGAGGTGGACTGGTATGGTAGGTTGGTATGGGACCGGTATGATCTGTGCCGATTCCAAAGATCTTGTAAAATAGAGAAGGTCCACCAGTATGCCGGTATAGTGGACCGGTATGCTGGTCTCAGTGCTACAATGCATGATTCAAAGGTTTAAAATATTTTTCACATGACCCTAATGCATCTATATGAATGTGAATGTGTCTTATGAGCTTAGAGACTTAAGTAAACAATTCACATTGCAAATAGAGTCCTAAACGAAGACTACACAAGATTTTCTTCAATATGCACTAGTTTTCACATTCATTGCTCTTCACCACCAATGTGCTTCGACATCTTTTTATAATATCTCGCTAATGCGCGTCGAATACTTCTAGTGTTGCATCATCAAAATCCATCTTGAGAATATGTCGCTAACAATCTCCCCATTTTTTATGATGGTTGTTGGAGTTGGAGCTTGGAGCGTCAATCTGGATAGTGTATAGTACATTATATTTTTTTAGTTATTAATAAAATAACTACATTTTCATTTCAAACCATATTAATGGTATTGTCATTATGCATATTAGATTGATGTATAAATATGCTAAGAATGACATCGACCTTAGAATAGTCATGTAGTAATACTGGACACTAGGTGATCCTTATTGGGTTAAGTATTACTATTATAAACTATTATTAAAGTATATCTATACATTCATAGTCGTTGGTTTTGGAATACGGTCGAATTCCTATAACCTAGAAGACTAGCACATGTCGTATATTGGAATTGGAGTTCCAATGGTTTGACCCGATGTACCATAAGCTTTGGAAGCTCGTATAGACTTGTGAGTATTGGTTGGACCGAATACTGAATGACTTAAAGGTGATTCCTAATAGTTGGAAATACACACCACCGTCAATAGGAATCTCCTCGAGTCGAGTAGCATATGTGATCCTTTGACTATAGGATACCATTGATTTTATGTGAGATCCTCCACACTTTGATGCCATGTATGTAAGAAAACTTTCATGGTCTGACCTCTAGATGTTCATTGGGTGTGGACCGATGCACTCAGTAATCAAGTGCTAGTCAAGATAGGATCCGTCGGCCCGTATGTGTACCATAAGGGGTTTATGTATCCATGTGAGTAAGTCACGATTCTTAAGACTTTGGCCAAAGCCGATTACCTAGGGTGGATCGCATCAGTTGTAAGGAATCATGGACATGTCGACATGAGATGTGCGCCTCGCAAACTTGACGGTGTATTCTATGTTTCCTAAGCACAACTCGGATAGCCTACGACGGAAGGATTGTTAAAAATATGTGATGATCTCGACTTGTATAGTTCAGAAACGTCGTTCGTGTTCTTCGCGAATTCGGAGGTGGCCGAATTGCGTACATATTAGCTAGGCTTATATGACGAACGTGTCTGAACTTATAGAGTCCCAATATGAAGTGTACTCGTTGAGCACTTGGGTAGCCGATTAATTTTGATAAAAGATAATATTCGATATTATAATTATCAACTAAGATAATCAAGTGTTATTAGATAACATTGATTATTTACTTTGACTTAATTGAATTAATTGGATTAATTCAATAATTACACAAGGGCTTAATTGTAAAATCATAATTATCTCTACCATTTGACGATATTATGGTAATTGTAAGTATGTAATAATAGGTGGTTTTGGCTTGATTTAATTGGATTAAATCAAAGTGCAAAATATTTAACTAATCCATTTCCTGATCCTTGGCTTGATTTATTTGGATTAAATCAAAGTGGGAGACAATGGAGATTAGTCACACCTAATTATACATATTTGGATAAATTGGATTAAGCCCACTTAAAAGTTTATTACAACTTTTATTAATTAAAAATTATCTAAGTTTTACTATAAATAGCAAGCTTTAGGAAAGTTTTAATTACAAGCACAAGCACAAGCAAATTCTTAGAAAAATTAGCCTAAATTAGAGAAGTGTTTAGAGAAGCTTGTGAGGTCTCTACAATATTTCATCTAAAAGAAATCATGATTGGATCTTGAAGTGAAGCTTGCTAGCATTGGAAATCAAGGTTGAATCTTGAAGTCAAGCTTGCACACCTTAGAGGTTCTCCAACCATTTCAACAAAGGAGAAGTAGATTGGATCTTGCATCAAGCTTACTAAGGTAATATTTGATCTTCTCCTAAGCTATGTTCTTTTGTGTATTAGATGAATGAACACATAGCTTAATGTTGAAATAAGGCTAATCAATTGTGTTAGGATACTTTAAAAGTATAACACAATATGCTTGTTATTTGGTCAAAATATTTATGTTAGGCATAAACATAAAATTAGAGCTTGTAACTCTAAATTAAAGCTTAGAGTTATGGCTACCATTCTAGAATCATTTGACCACCTTTGGGTGACCTAGAATTGTTCACGAGATATTTCTTATAGGGATTCTAATTTGGTTTGTGTATTAGATTCAAAATTTATGCAAGTGCGTATTTAGAATAAAATTATATTTTTGTAAAATATTTGATATTTTGAAAATTTTTGATTTTTATTCTATAACATGTGTTGATGTTGGTTTTGAGGTTAAAAAATAATTTTTGGTGTTTTTGAAGTGTTTAGGGAGAGCCGGAATAAATTAGGGTAAAATACCCTAATTCCTTCAGCTCACTGGAAAGTGAGCTGAATGAGAGAAAGAAATGAAACAAAGAAAAAATAAACAAGGAAAAAAATAGATATGCTGATTGCGCTACAGTGCGCGGGCGCACTGTAGAACGCACGTATGCGCTACGCGTGCTGATTTTGTTTTCGCTCATTTTTTAGCATCTGGACTCTGATTCAATCCCGGTTTTTCCTATACACTCGTAATAAAATATAGTATTTTATTAAATTATTTAAAATTATACCCATACTTGATATCCATGGGTTAGACCCATTTCCGCTGCGCGGGGCACCGATCCGACCCTAGGGGTTCCATAACTGCCCCAACAGAATGGTATCAGAGCAAGGCTTAACCACACAACACATGTTTTTGAATCTATGCCATATTAATTTTAATTTAATTATGCATAAGACATATTGGATATGTAAAGCATGTTTTAAATTAAAACTTTGACCTAATTAAGTTAATGATTTGATTGTCATAAATCTCCCGTGATTAGGTGATTACTTTATTTAAGTAATAGTATTAGTAATGTTGGAGTATTATTGGATGGTCCGTCTTGTCAATACGGAGATGAATGCGTTCTTACTACTTATATCCAATATCGTCATTAGTGTGAGGGTATAATTGCTCAGAACTTAGGCCGCTCCGGTAAAACATTAGATGTAGCGTGATGAGTTAACGTAGTCACCCAATATCGTCATTAGTATGAGGGTGTACATACAAAGCTCATTAGAGCACATTGACAAGTATACACCTAGAACACGTCTTAATCCAATATCGTCATTAGTGTGAGGATAAGAAACGGTTCAGGACCAAACTAGGAGTCACATGAAGTGATTGACCTTAGAGGTCTAACTAATGAGTTTATAAAGGCCAATATCATCATTAGTGTGAGGCTGAAGTAAATGTCATGGGATTCACTTCCCGCTATAAAATTTTGATAATCAAATTTTTATTTTCCATTGAAGAAGATTACAGAATTACGTAAAGTAGTGGGAGGGCACTAATAGATTTAAAATTCCACAATCAATTAGTGTTTTTATATTGAAATGAAACATGTACTGCTAGTGTTTAAATGTTGTCTTGTAGATGGCTGCCGCAAATCCATTAGCGCAACTTTTGGATAAAGAGTCTTAAACTACTTAGCGTATGAGATGAACATCCGCCTTGACTTGGAATCAGAACGATTGAGGTATATTACGCTCAATCCAATGTCTATCGAATTTATTTCTAATTTGCTTAGATTGTACATAGATGTACCAAATGCTTAGAACATTTCAAGAGCACTCAAGAAGTTGTTCAAAGTAAATCAAGAAATTGAGGTATTTCGGAGGTCTAAGAAATTTTTCCATGCTACGCTCAAGGATAAAGGAGTGGTTAGCATTCATGTTTGGAACACGATTGACCAAATCCGATATATGGAATGACAAGACATTTAGATGGATGATTGGCTAGGCCAATATCTGATCTTGTTTTCTTTACCCGGTACATATGTTGGCTTTATGATGCATTCGATGCAAGCCACATATGAAAAGCTTCATAATATGTTACGCTAGGCATAACATGATTTGAAGAAAGGGAAACCCATTTTGTACCTCCATGGTGGAGCAAACTCTTCAAGGATTTTTAGGAAGTCTAAGAAGAATATAATGGGATAAAAGAAGAAAGATTCCAAGAAACAAACTGCAAAACCACATGTAGCTCATGTGCATTTCTGCACTGTAAAGAATCTGGACACTGGAAGAAAGATTGCACAGATTTGAAAGGAAAAGCAAAAACCCTAGGTATGCTTTGTATTTTTCCTATTATTGACATCTCATTAGCCTTAGAAGCAAATACGTAATAGGGTGTTAGACACCATTAGCTCTATTCATATTTGCAACTCCATAAAAGTTAATAATGGCAGGACATTGGATGTCAAAGCCATAGAAACAGTTGTTTTAGATCTCCATATTAAATATAAATTAGATTTAGATGACTATTAATATATATTCTCTATTATCAGATAAATAATATCTTTACTGATATTAGATAAAGAGGAATATAAAATAAACATTAAAGATGATGCTTTACGTTTATATGATAAATGTTCTTTATCTAATAGTCACTATGTTTTGGAAATATATAGAGATGCCTTTAAAGTAGAGGAAAATACAAGTATTAGATCTGTATTAAATAATATTGAATTATGGCATATCATATTGGGCCATATAGGTGTTAGACGTCTATACAAAATTGGTAAATGATGGTTTGATTGAAAATCTTACCTTAGATCATTATCCGATTTGTGAGTCATGTTTCCTAGGGAAAATGACAAAGGCCTAATCTTTGGTGTTGGACACCATGCTGAAAATTTATTGGAACTAATATACAGTGATGTATATGGTCCATTAAATTTTTTTGCTCATAATGTTTCTACATACTTCGTGACTTTTATGAATGATAAGTCAAGATATGAATATGTCTATAAATCAGAAATATTTGACAAGTTCAAAATATTCTGATACGAAGTAGTAAAACAAACCACTAAATTCATCAAGTGTCTTTGATTAGATCAAAGTGGTCAATTTATGAGCAATGAATTCAGAAGTTATTTAATGGAGAATTGAATTCTCGCCCGATATAGCCCACCATGAACTCCTCAACACAATGATATGTCTGAGCGGAGAAATCATATTTTGTTGGATATTGTACGATCTATGTGAGCTATACGGATCTTTCATATTACCTTTAGGGTTATGCTTTACTTACCTGCTGCCACATACTTAGCAGAGTTCCATCAAAGCTGTTTCTACAACCTCATATTAGATATGGTTCCGTAGAAATCCAAGTCTTAAAGATTTGTGGTTGTCCTGCATACGTTAGAGTTGCGCAGCGGGATATACTAGCACTCAAAAGGAATAAATATAGGTTCGTTGGATATCCTGATAATTCCATGGGATATTAATTCTACGATTCTGAGCAACAAAATTTATTTGCTGTTCACTTTATCACTTTTCTTGAAAATGAATTTTTGAGAGAAAGTGAGAATTGTAGAAAGATTAAACTTGATGAGTTCGATCCCAACAATAAGGAACCTGAGATGGAACCAAAGATCCAACTAGATGAAGGATCTACAACACAGGTTCTACGTAAGTCAAATAGAATATCAAAGCCTCCTGAGAGATTGTTTTTAAACATTCTATGTGAGTCTTGATATTCTCCTCTTAAAGGAAACAGATATGACTACGTATACACAATCGATATTGGATATCGATTCGGGGAAAATAGAAGGAATCCATTAAGTCCAAGATGGATTCTATACATGAAAATCAAAGTCTGGGACTTGGTTGTACTTCCTGAAGAAGTTAAACCTATTGGCTGTACATGGGTTTACAAAAAGGAAGCGAGGGTCCGATGAAAGGTGGAAACCTTTAAGGCCCGAATGATAGCTAAAAGTTACACTCAATGTCTTAGGATTGACTATGAGGAAATTTTTTCATCAGTATCCATGTTAAAATCTATTAGGATTCTGTTATGTTTTTGCTGCATATCATGAGATATGGCAGATGGATATGAGAACCGCTTTCCTAAATGGATTCCTCTAGAAGGATATCTATATGGAACAACCAGAGGGTTTTCCTATACATTGAGACTTATTTATGGACTTAAACAAGCATCCTGAAACTGAAATCGTCATTTTTGATGAGATAATTAGATTATCTGGAATCATCAAGAATGAGGAAGAACCATGTGTTTACAAATAAATGAGTGAGAGCATAATAGCATTCCTTGTTTTATATCATTGGAAATGATATAGGATTAATGCAAAGTGTGAAAGCCTACCTTTGCAAGAACTTCTCCATGAAAGATATGGGTGAAGCTTCCTATATAAAAGGTATATGGCTTTACTAAGGTAGAGTTAGGAAGCTTATAGGGTTGTCGCAATCGATGTACATAGATAAGATGTTAGAAAGGTCTGCTAGGCAGTAAATGTACCTTTCTGATACGACATACATCTTTCAAAAGAAAATGGCATAGAGAGTTAGAACTTCTAGCTTGCCATATGCTTCTAGGAAGCATTATGTATGTTATGTTATGTACTAGACCTGACATCAGTTTCGGCGTTATTGTGACTGGCCGATATCAATCTGATCAAGGTAATGATCATTGGAAAGCCATGAAACATATCCTCAAATATTTCCAATGGTACTAAGGATAAGTTTCTGATATATAGAGAAGATGTGCTACAAGTTAAGGGTTATACAGACTCCATCTTCCAGGAAGATCCAGATGATAGATAGTCTACATCCGGATATATTTGCCCTTAATTTTGGTGCAGTTAGTTGGTGATGTTCAAAGCAAGGCTCAACAGTTGATTCCATCACTGAGGCAGAATTTATAGCGATTTTAGAAGCTACTAAAGAATCTGTATATATTAGAAATGTTATCACAAAACTTGGCATTGTGCCTATGATTCAATCTTATAGTAATGTGATAATAATGGAGCCATCGCACAGGCTAAGGAGCCTAAGGTGCATTCCAAGTCTAAACACGTGGATAGGAAATATCACGTGATTAGAGATATTATTGAACGAAAAGACATAGTGGTCTTGAAGCTTCAATGACTAGACAACATAGTAGATCCGCTTACTAAAGTCTAAACTCCTAATTTATTGGATAATCATGTGGAGGAGATGGGACTGCGGTTCCATCTAAATTGGCACTAAGCAAGTGGGAGTTTATTGGAGTAGGTGCTTGGAGCGTCAATCCGGATAGTGTATAATACATTATATTTTATTATTTATTAATAAAATAACTACATTTTCATTTCAAACCATATCAATGGTATTGTCATTATGCATATTAGATTGATGTATAAATATGCTAAGAATGACATCGACCTTAGAATAGTCATGTAGTAATATTGGACACTAGGTGGTCCGACATTGGGTTAAGTATTACTATTATAAACTATTCTTAAAGTATATGTATACATTCTTAATCATTGGTTTTATAATACGGTCGAATTCCTATAACCTAGAAGACTAGCACATGTCGTATATTGGAATTGGAGTTCCAATGGTTTAACCTGATGTACCATGAGCTTTGGAAGCTCGTATAGACATATGAGTATTGGTTAGACCGAATATTGAATGACTCATAGGTGATTCCTAATAGTTGGAAGTACACACCACCGTCAATAGGAACATCCTAGAAAATGAGCTAAATGAGAGAAAGAAATGAAACAATGAAAACAAAACAAAACAAAACAAAAAACAAAAAAAGATATGCTGATTGTGCTACAGTGCATGCGCGCACTGCACACATGCACTATAGCACGCGCGTACGCGCTACGCGCGCTGATTTTGTTTTCGCTCGTTTTTGAGCATCCGGATTCTGATTCAATCCCATTTTTTTTCCTATACACTCGTAATAGAATATAGTATTTTATTAAATTATTTAAAATTACACCCATACTTGATATCTATGGATTAGACCCATTTTCGCTGTGCGGGGCACCGATCCGCCCCTAGGGGTTCCACAACTATCCCAACAATGGTAACTTTCAAAACTTGTGAAGCTTTGAGAGTCCAAATTATTGACGATTTTGCTCCCCCTCAATGTATGTCTTCAATATAATTATATAAAACTTAGACAAACATATTAGTACACATTTGCTCCCTTTAATATAAGGGTGAGGGTAATACAAGTTTTAATCTAATTCCTATGATTTCTCCCCCTTTGACATTATCAAAAAAAGTGGAGAAGCAAAAATGAAGCTTTATAAAATACCAATTTAGATGTGCATAATCATATGAAATTTCTTTAACATGCACACTTAGCATTTTCTCCTTTTTTTCAAACAATGTAAATATCATGCATAGCTTATCAAAATCACTCAAACTAAGTCAATATCCATGCATTTCATTTTCAATCAATAATACAATGGCAAGGCATATTTAATGCTAATATATCAAAAGAATCACATATATATAATATATAAATTAATAACTCTTATGTGATACCAATTGATACTAAATGAGATTAATTATACGATTTAGGCATAGGATGATATCAAATGAAAATTAATCGTCATACAATTTGCCTAATCATTAGTATGCTACGAATTCAAATTCAATTCACAATTGAGATAAGCATACATATATAGATTGGAGGAAACGATATCAATGCTTCTGTAAATACGGATTTTACCTATTATCGTTGTCATCAAGTAACGGATCAACTAATTATCCAAAATTCATTTATTTTGAGGATTGCATTTGATATGCTTTCTTGTTGAGCTTTTTCCTTGTCTTTTTGCGTCATTGGGATCAATTTATATTTCTCCTTAATTGATCATTTCCAAAGCTCCCCCTACAAAATTATTCAAGTGTATTTTGGTACTCAAACATTCTTGGGTCCATGGGGGTTAATTTTGATTCCTTGAGGAATCCATGTATTTTCTTTCACATTATTGTTCTTGCACTCAAAAAATTTGTGTCATTTCTTATTGCATGCATGACATGTGATATTTTCATTAATAGCAACATTTGCAAGAGAATTAGATGCCTTTATAAAATAGTTCTTCAAAAATTTTCTTTTGATGTAAGACCTATATTCTAATCCTTCCTTTTTAAGAGCACATTTTTGGGATCCAATTATCATATTAAAATTTTTCTCTCCTAAAGTAAATTTTGTGACAATGTTTTGCAAATCTATAAATTTGTTATTTAATGAAATATTTTCATTCATAATAGATTCGCAATCACATGTATTTGAGTTAGATGGCATGCTAGATATGCTCTTTAAATTTTTAGCTTTTCATCTTTTAAACATATGATTTCTTTTTCATGCATTTCATTTTTCTCAATAATTGATACATGATCATTTATTAGTAATGAATGTTCATTTTTAATCAATTTATGATTCTTCTTAAGCAATTCACATAACTCATGTAATTCATTGAAAGCATCAAGCAATTCATTATATTCAAGAGACTCATATACATTTTCATCATCGTTTTCCTCTAGATCATCAATAGCCATGAAAGCGGGATTTTTTATTCCCTCATCGGATGAGCTAGAGTCGCTATCACTCCAAGTTGCTTTCATTACCTACTTCTTGAATTTTCCTTTGAAGTTCTCAATAGACAATCGGTAGCTATATGAGTCGATTTTTCACACTCATAGTAAATTATTTTCTTGTGTTTCCGTGGCCATTTTTCTTCTTTCTTCTCATACATCCTTAATTTTCCTTTAAGCTTTTCGGATTTGTGGAACTTCTTGAATTTATTAGTCATATGTGTCAACTCATCATCACTATTTTCTTCTTCATTACTTGAGCTAGCATCATCCCCTTTTCTCACAAATAACTTAAGAGTTAATCTCTTATTTTTCTTTTCTTCTTCCCTTCGGTTCATTTTGATTTCCATCTCATATTCCAATAATTTTCCGACCAAGTCATCCAACTTCAAAGTGTCATATTATTTGCTTCTTTGATGGAGGAAGTACAACTTCTATATTCCTTATGGAGTGACTTCAGAATTTTATTCACTTGATCGCTAGGGTCAATGCATTTCCCCAGAGCACTAAGTTGATTTATAATCATTGTAAACCTCGAAATCATTTGCTCGATTTATTCACCGGCTTCCATTTTGAAGCTATCTAACTCACACATGAACCGGTTGATTTTTGACTCATTCACTTGGCTTATGCCCTCATCAACCATTTCCAAAGACTTCCACAATTCATATGCATTTCCAAATTCCGGAAGCTTGTTTATTTGACTTCGATCAATTGCACAAAGAAGATGGTTGAGTGCCTTAGCATTTAAGGAGGCTTGTTTGTATTCCTCATCGGTCCATTCTAGATGTGGCTTATAAATCTCTACACCATTGTTATCCCTCTTCACTGGCATTCTTGTACCTTATGTGATCACCTTGAAGGATTGCACATCAACGACAAGAATGTAGTTCAACATCCTCATCTTCCAATAATTATAGTCGGTTCCGATGTAGAATGGAGGTTTAATGATTGAAAATCCTTCGGCAAGATTCCGGTATGCCAATATAGTGGACCGGTATGCCGGTCTCAATGCCAAAATGCAGGATTCGGAGGTTTAAAACATTGCACATGACTCTAATGCATCTATATGAATGTGCATGTGTACTATGAGCTTAGAGATTTTAGTAAACAATTCACTTTACAAATAGAGCCCTAAGCTAAGATTACATAAGATTTTCTTCAATATGTGCTAGTCTTGACATTCATTGCTCTTCACCACCAATGTGTTTCGACATCTTTTTGTAATGTCTCGCTAATGCGAGTCGAAGACTTCTAATGTTGCGTCATCAAAATCCATCTTGAGAATATGTCGCTAACACATTATAGGTAAATGATTAACAACCATTCATATGTAATTGATAAAAAAAGTTTATGTTAAAAATAAAATATTTGTAGTTCTAACCCCGTTCACATGAGTAAAGAGGAGATTGCTTCTTTTTTTTAGTTTAAATTATTATTTTTTTAGAAAAATGACCATTAATAAACTAGTTTGCATATTTTATTGATATGAATAGACATGAAGATATATAAATTTATCTGAATAATTTGTTTCGTTTTAATTTTTTTTATATATAATTTTTTTTAATTACCATTAATATTATTGACACCAAAATCTGGCTAGACAGTAAGAATTTGTAGAACAAGAGAACCGTAACTACTTTACTAGAGCTGAATGAAAGGAGTCGGTACATGCAAAAACAAAATAATGAAAGGAGCCGAGATTGTTACGGGTAAAAAATTATCTAATGCTTAAGTCAGATATCGGGTTTAACCTTGAAGTAGTAATCAAGAAAAAAAAAAAATAAAGAGTGTTGTTTGTACGTAGGGTTTAGAAGAACTGAAAGCTTTACAGTGTTAAGATTTGGAAGAATTGAAAGCAAATTTCAGAAATTAAAAATATTTCTAGCCTCTAATGTAGTGGTGATAAGTCCAAGAAATTATACTTTGAACGTCATTTATATGTGTAATATTATAAATTTTTAGAAGTAATTTGGATATTTTAATACATTTATATGTTATATGTTTTAATTCAAGAAATATTCAAATCACTACTAAAAAAATGCCAATTTATGATATTTTATGATAGAAAAAAGTGTCATGAATTATGTCATAAATCGATGATAGTTTTGTGTCATAAAAGTTAAAACGACTTGTGTCATAAAATTATAACGTATTTATATCATAAAAAAATATCATAAATAATAATATGACATATATATATATCATATTTTATATTTTTCATTTTTTCTCATAATTTATAACTCTTCTCGGATACCCAAACTCTTTTCCGAAGTTGAATTCTGAACTCTCTCTCTCTAGAAGGGGGGAAGTTGCTAATTGGTTACCAGTGATGCTATTCTTTTAAATCAAAGTAGGTTTGTGAATTAATTTCTGATAATAAATTAAATGAACCATTCATCCCCTACTCCTATATACAACTGTGTTGACATTCTGAAATACTTCTAGAAACCACAATCAGGATTCAGGAAGATTCATTCCTGGGAAAGAGAATAGAGGGGCAAAACACGCCTTGGTTTATTATTTTTTTTTTTTAATCGTTGGAAATTTCACCCTCAAATCACTCATTACGGGCTTAAGCGGAGCAGGTAAAATCTCATGCTGTCCCAAGCTCTTACAAGAAACGTACTCCCTGAATTCGAACCCAGAACCTCAAAATGAGATCCTGAACCCTACACCACCAATCAGCTCCAACATCTCAAGTAGTCTTTCTTTTACTTATATTAGGTGAAAGATTAAATAAAAGAATCATATGGTTGGTTTTCATATTTCCCTCGTGATTATTCTTTACATTTCTAATTAAATTTATTGAAGCTGCCACTTCTTGGCCCTGAAGATTTTTGGGTGCCTTATGACGAAAATTATATTATGTATCGGGTGTATATGCATTCTCTCTCACAGCAGATGGGCCCCACAACTGTGTGGGACCCGCCTGCTGTGAGAGAGAAGACATATACACCCGGCACATGATATACCACATCGCCTTATGAATGGGAAACTATGAAAAGCTAGCTAGCTAGCAAACGAAATTTGAGCTCAGTGGCTAAGCCACTTGTAGACTTCCAAATTTTAGGAAAATTTTTAAATTTATTTATAATAATCACATTTCAATATTTTTACATAATTGAGACTATAATAATAATCGCAAGTTTGTCACTTAATATTTACAAATTTATCACTCATTGCTTTATACATTTATCACTTTTTGAATTATGTCTATAATTTTGAAACCATACATCTTTATAGACAAACTAGATATTGTTCGTGCCTATAACACGATATTAAAGAATTTATCGCATGATTTATCATTATCATTTTCAGAGATATTTTAGAATCCTGTCATTTAATTTATTTGGTAATATACAATTGATATTTTCATAAATATTTTATAATGAAACTATAATTATCAATTTTATAGAGATCCTTTAATGAAAATATTATTTATCAGCCATTAGATTATAATGAAATTATCTGAACCGCCAATTAAGCCACATAAAGACAGTTTTTGGATACATTATATCTCATAATCCTAACTATTGGTTGTCTTCTCTTTCACCAACACCATTGTGCTTTATAATATAGATTGTTGATTTAGTGTTGAATCTTTATATTTTAATAATAACAATAGAATGAGCATTTTCAATTATAAGACTTATCAAGACAGCATATCTATCAAGACAAATTATATGATTATCTACCATAAATGGGAATTTATAGACATTACTAATTCAAATTACATAATAGATAAATTTAACTCTTCAAGTATCATTAAAGACTGAAAATTCATATTAATCCTAAGTTCTGACCCTATGCGGAATTTATCACGATTAACTAAGACAAGTCATAATTAATGTGTCTATGGATTAATCAAATTAACAACCACCCAACCTTAAGTCTATGCAATTACAGATTAAAACATAATATTCAAGCAATAAATAAGAATGCAGAAAATAAATATCAACCACACAAAATCAACACAAGTATTTTGGTGACGAAATGGAAAACTCGTGCGAGTAAAAAATCACTCTGGGTATCTCGGCTACCAGCCCAAAATCCACTATATGAGAAAAACTTACAGTGATGGTAAAAGACTTATGGCGACAACTCCACTAACTCTAGTACATCTATACTGCAAGAACTCGAGAGCTCCTCGAGTCCGTACCCCACGGTTTTCTTCAAAACCTCTAAAGTCTCTGAGTAAATCAACTCTGTAAATTTGAACGTCGGAATTCCGACTGCCAATCTTCCTCCTTGAGAACTCTAAAGGTTTAGGAAATTTGGTTTGTTGTGTTGATAGTTTAACAAATCACGCTTTCACCAAAACAAAGAAGACAAGAGAAAAAGAAGTCTTCAAGGTGAAAACAAAGAGATTGAAAACTAAGAATGTGTTTAGGCTCAATGTAATGTGTTTTCAACTATTGTGAAGGTGACTCAATGTTTGTTTATATAGGTATGGCAAAGGAAAGGATTTCCTAGTGTTATTTTGGCTTAAAAACGTCTCGTAAAATAACCTACTTACGCAGGGACGTTCGACCACAACTCAAATGCAAAGTTTCTGCCTCGAAACATTCGAACGAAAATACGAACGACACACTAAAGCTGGTCGCGGACTGGTTTTCAGGGTTAACTTAAAATGGTTGTAACTTTCTCGTCCATTGGCCAAATCATACGTTTTTTTATATGTATGTGATCGTTTTCGAGACTACTTTCCAATGCAACTGACTTCATATCAATTTGAGCTCTAAATCATGTGGAATATACAGAAGAGTGAACATCACTCGGATAACTCCATCAGATTTTGTCCAAATACTTGTCCAATTGCTCTGAGATCTTCAATACTCATTACAACTCAATTGAACTTGTTTTGTTACGGAATTTTCCAATAAAAATAGAACTAAAAATCTCCCTCATTGGTATTTTATGACAAAATACTCTCGAATACAAAGACTACGGTAAAAGACCCAAAAAGAAAATAGCCAACTACCAACCATCACGACAGTGACTTATTACATTAAGACTCGATCTAATACCTAACCGAGTAGTCTTGAAAATAATACCACCTCAACTACCAAATCTCCTTACGTGAAATATCCACAAACAACAACATACTGTGAAAAATACAGGGATTATAAAGAACAGATAAAGCAGCGATAAAACTCACGCGTGTACAAATGATAATAGATATTCTACTCCATTTTAATCCTACTCCCATTAAACCGAAGATATATATAAAAAAAAAATATATATATATACTACTACTCCCAAATTAATCCTCAAACTACTCTCCCCCTTTTTGTCACGAAATGACAATGGGTAAATGGATGACACATGCAATAGAATATTCAAATAAAAGTTACTCCCATTCACGAACACTCTTACTAAGTTAGCAGAAATAACACATGGGGAGTAATCACTCATAGATGTGCACAAAAAAATGGTATGCCAAAATATGAAGCACACACAAGCACACAATGAGTAAAAAAATCAATCAAAAAGAATGACTGAAAAACACTTCAAGCAAGTGCAATGATATCCAGTCAGTACTCAGCTGTTTAGGACATGAAATAATATGCATCATTTTAAATTTTGCTAAATATTACACGCATGCATATGACATAAACACCAAAGCATAACAAGCAATTGCGTGAAAAATAAGTGCACAATAAATCAAGGCTTAAGACCTTATTTTATGAGCGGGACACAGCCAAAAGAATCTCATCGCTTAACAAACCAAGTCCACAAAATATGTATTCAAACCCAGCACCATTAGGACCTGAAAATAAGCAACATTGGTTGCATTCTATATTATTCTCCCCCTAAATATCATGAGCTCATAGATAAAAACACTTTCGAGTGAAGGGTTTTGCCCTTATCTTTTAAATTTGGCCCATTTGCACTTTTTGTACTTGACACTCATGTATTTTTTTTCTTTTTACTTTTGCAAGGGGATAGCACAAGGTCATCTAGTCAAATGTTACAATATTTAGTGAGCTAAGTATGATAGAGATTAGACTTCCAGTCCAAAAACTCATATATGCGACCAAGTTTTGACAATAATAAAAACGTATATGTGAAGTGCAAGCACAAGATATACCAAGGATTATATCACACATATTTATGCACATAGAGCATAAAAAAATAAAAGCATATTACACATGCATAAACATATATCTTACATATTAGGATCACATGCAGCGAGTTTTTCATGCTCTAACAAGCCATCAAAAATATTTTTGGTCTTTTTCATTTTTTTTTTCAGTTTTTAACACAAAAAAATAAAAAATAAAAAGAGATAAAACGACTTGTCAATATCCAATGATACGTGGAGTTGTATCCTGAGTGCAGATCATACTACCGTCCATTCGGAATCGGCTATGAAATTTATGTTCGGGTTTCCATCATGTTTACCAATGAATAAATAACAAAAAAAACACACCCACCCATATGTAGTAAAAAAAATAGACGTGCAAAAAAATATATAAAGACACACGCACACACACATACAATGGGGTCAAGAATCGAGTTCAATCTCTGATACCAATTGAAAATTCGTATTTATCCTAAGTTCTGACCCTATGCGGAATTTATCACTATTAATTAAGACAAGTCATAATTAATGTGTCTATGGATTAATCAAATTAACAACCACCCAACCTTAAGTCTATGCAATTACAGATCAAAACAGAATATTCAAACAATAAATAAGAATGCAGAAAATAAATATCAACCACACAAAATCAACACAAGTATTTTGGTGACGAAATGGAAAACTCGTGCGAGTAAAAAACCACTCTTGGTATCTCGGCTACCAACCCAAAATCCATTATATGAGAAAAACTTACAGTGATGATAAAAGACTTATGGCGGCAACTCCACCGACTCTAGTACCTCTAGACTGTAAGAACTCTAAGAACTCCTCGAGTCCATACCCCACAGTTTTCTTCAAAACCTCTGAAGTCTCTAAGTAAATCAACTCTGTAACTTTGAACGTCGGAACTCCGACTGCCAATCTTCCTCTTTGAGAACTCTGAAGGTTTAGGAAATTGGGTTTGTTATGTTGACAGTTTAACAAATAAGCTTTCACCAAAACAAAGAAGACATGAGAACAAGAAGTCTTCAAGGTGAAAACAAAGAGATTGAAAACTAAGAATGTGTTTAGACTCAAAGGAATGTGTTTTCAACCCTTGTGAAGATGGCTCAATGTTTGTTTATATAGGTAGCGCAAAGGAAAGAGTTTCCTATTGTTATTTTGGCTTAAAAACGTGTCTAAAATAACCTACTTATGCAGGGACGTTCGACCGCAACTCAAACACAAAGTTTCTGCCTCAAAATATTCGAATGAAAATACGAACGCCACACGAACGCGGGTCGCGGAATGGTTTTCCGTGATAACTTAAAACGTTTGTAACTTTCTCGTCCCTTGGCCAAATCATGCGTTCTTTATAAATACGTGATCGTCTTCGAGTCTACTTTCCAATACAACTGACCTAATGTCAATTTTAGCTCTAAATCTTTTGAAATATTCAAAAAAGTGAACATCACTCGGATAACTCCATCAGATTTTGTCCAATTACTCTGAGATCTTCAAGACTCATTACAACTCAATTGAACTTGTTTTGTTAAGGACTTTGCCGATAAAAATGGAATTAACAAAGATAATTTCAATATAGTATCTAATTGTATTTGAAATGTTTCTTTCTATTTGTATATTTTTTTTTTTATATTAATGAAATTTTATTTAATAATAGTTATCATTAGATAAATCTCGTACTTGTTTAACTCAGTTTTTTAAAAAATAAAATATTATGGCTTCGCCCCCTGTTTGGGCATATTGTGTTTCTAAATGGCATTTAAAAGATTTGGATCGACCCATTTCCATTTTTGGTGAACTTTTTTACCAGGTGACTTTCATTAATGATCCTTTCATGATGCACTTTCAAGTTTCAATTGATATTTTTGACTCTCTGCAGTCGTTAATTAAATTTCAAAAAAAAATTATTTTTGGGTTCGACTTTTGGCATCAAAAGAAAAGAAAAAGAAGGATCGCCGAAGAAGAAAGTGCAGTTACAACTATTAACCACGTTTATCATGTTATCTCCTGGCAGCTGGTTCGATTTGAATTTTCAATTTAGAAAATATAAATTATAATAAACAAAATCATCTACTCATCAACAAGCCTTCTTAATTTGGAAATAAATCTTTGAATTATGGAGTATTTAATGCATTTACATACTGGGCCATACCAATAAATAATGTTAGACAAATTGAAAAAAAAAAAAATTATATGCAAACAACTAGATTTTTATAGTCATTTCACGCTGTTATGCTTGAAAGTTAATTATAATGGTAAGAACTGAAGGGGGAAAACAACAATTAGAGTAACGGGACGATTATAATATCAGGATGTTAATATTTGTATCTGACCAGTTAAATTAATGGATATAAAAATTTTACTCTTATATTGTCATAATATATCAAGCTTCTGTTTATATGTGGATTTTACCTATATCAAAACAGAGATGCCTAACCCGTCCAATTAATGGGTATAGAAAACCATCTCCTTATCGATAAGGGTGACAGAATAGTCTGGGCTAAGTCGAGCCCGACCAACCTGGCCCGGCCCAAGGGCATTTTTAGGGGGCGAGTCGGCTTAGGCAAAAAGCCCATGCTCACACTACAAGAAATATGATCTTTAGCATCCAAAGATTTAGCGTCGTCAAGTAAATTATCGCTAAATGTATAATTTAGCGTCATCAAAACCAAGCGACGCTAAAAGTAACAACATATTGCGTCGAAAGGAAAAACGACACTGAAAGTACTACATTTAGTAAAATTGCGAGTACCTTAATTTTTATATATATATATATATATATTAATTTTTAATTCTAAATATATATATTTATAACTAAATTTTTAAGATTTAATATAAAAAAAAACATTAAATACATTTATATTCTTAAAAATAATTTCAATTTTAAGTATTAAAAATTCAAAAAATAATAATTCTTTTCAAAAATATTAGGCTCGGGCTCGGCCAGGGCCGGGCTTGACATGGCCCGAGCCCAGTTCTGCCCATTACCACTCCTACTTACCAACCCCTAAAATATGAGATCATGTGAATCCACACCCCTTAGTGATTTTTATCATCCCTATTAATAATACTATATGTACTTCCCGAAATTTTGTCTTGTATCCATAATTGTTAATTTAAAAATTAAAAAATTCATTTGATTCAATTAATTATTTATTTTGGATAGCAAAAAAAAAAAAAAAAAAAAACAAAGAAGAAGAAGAAGATACTCATAATATGCTAAAGAAGATTATGAAAAAGCAAAGGTAAAAAGGAAGAAATAAAAAGAGAGAATGAATATAAATTTGTGCTTAATAGAGTGTCGTTTGATCACATCGCTAATTAGTTCCTTAAATATAATTATCTCTTAATAAGAATGTGAACGGATCAAGTTGTTCACCAATAGTTGAATTTTAATTTATAAACTTTTGTTTTTCTTGGAGTAATTTTGCTTCTAATTCAAGCCTAAATTTAAGATTATTTTAGTTAACATATTAATGAATATATGAGGCAACACATTTTGGAAGATAAAAAATAATCTTTTTTTTTTTTGTTTAATAGATAAAATAAATATTATTTTGAGTGAAATATAGGCGGCGTTTGGGATTATTGTTGATATATATATTTATATAAGTGTGGATTTTTTTAAAATATATTCATTACATAATTTTCTCCATTTTGACTGCAGCTTTTGAAAACCGGTACGAGTATTGCTTTTTTAAAAGGAGCTTCTAATAAAAATAATTTTATTAATGAAAATACAACTATGTCTAATTTTTCCTTAAACCTTAATTACATTATGTATTACGTTTTATTTTATTATATCTGTGTATTATGTGATGAATTTTATCATATTTTATATAGATTACAGAGTTTTATGGATTAAATTAATTATGGTTTTTTCCACATTATTTAAATTTTAATGAAAAAAAGATTATGTTTTGTGTTTTCTAGTTTATAATTTGCTTAGATTAAATAAATATTACAAAATTTCAATAAGTTATTAGATAATTCATACCATCAAGAATTGAATATAAATTTTTGTCTAATATAAATTCGATGCACTAAGAATTTTTTATTTGAATTCCGACAAAATGCCAACCAAAATGAGAAAACTTTTTCCCCTTTCCCCACTTTATACGTTGAAAGACATTCTCTTAAAATGAGTAATTTTTTGGTACAAACGGAGGTAAGTGTGATATGATATTACCAATAAATTATTAAATGACATATATGATTTAATATCCATCTTTTTGATTATTTTTTAATATTTTTACACGCGTGACAATAGATTATTGGATTGCTGCACGGATGACGTGATACCTCCGTTGTATTGTATATTTTCTCCAGCTTAAGCTACCAAATGAGAAAAATGAACTCATCACATTTTTATATGACTAATTCCAACAGGTAAATGATTAATTCAAAAGCCCCTTTTTGATTTGATTTCATGAAAAAAGATTAATTTATTATGTAGATCTCAAATCTCTGTTAAGTAAACGCTAAGATCATGTTTACACAATCAATTGAATTGTTTGAGCAATCTTCTAATTATATCAAACAAACCATAAATGTCTTTTTTATTGTATTTAATTTTTAACTTCTGCTTATTTGTAGACTACGTGTTTATCCATTAAAGCAAGAACAAACCTCGTCCACTTTGTTATTCATACACAAAAAAATAATAATAATAAAATGGTAGTCCACATTGTGCCTAAAAAGAGGGCCATGTTTTATGTTCAATAAGCGTGCAAGTTAGATATAAAATTTTTAAATTAAATAATAATAATAATAATAATAATAATAATAATAATAATATAATAATAATAATAATAATAAATAAATAAATAAATAAATAAATAAATTTAAGATAGGAGTGACCATGAATTTTGGGAGGCCCTATACAAAATTTTAAAATATATGACACCTTATCGATAAAAGAAATATTTTTTTGGCTTTTTTATCGCATTATCATTAACTTTTGTTAAATTTATAGTCCTTATTTTTTACCCAAATTTGAGAGGATCCAACCAACGGCTTGTGTGGATTGTCTTCAATAGGGGTGTTCATAGGGTCGGGTCAACCTGCGACCCGACCCGGTCGGGTTTATAAATTCTAAATTTCAATTTCGGGTTTGACCCGACCCGATCCGATCTATCGGGTCGGGTCACGGGTTTTAAGCAGCAAACTCGGGTCTGACCCGACCAGACCAGCTGTAAATTATATTATAATTATAATATATATTTTAATGGTTTAACTTTGATGAGAAAGTGTTGTGGCTGGAATGACAAAGCTTTTCCTTGGTCTTGTTGCAGTACCAAGTTCAAATCCCACCATTCAAAACTTTTCTTTTTTATTTTTTTACTCTTTTCAAAAAAAAAAAATTGTTGCTTCAAGTGGGATTCGAACTTGTGATTATATACAAGTTAAACTCGGATTTTGCCATCTCAACTATACATATAAGTTGTAAATTTTATATCAATAAAAATTAATATTATGTTCACTACAGATTATGCGACCCGACCCGTTGTTCTTTTGACCCGGCCCGTGACAACCGGACCCGCGCGGGTCAACTCCTTAAATTTCGTGTTTCGGGTCAAAAGACCCGAATGACCCGACCCGATCGGGTCAAATTTTTTTTGAAAGACCCGACCCGTGAACACCCCTAGTCTTCAATTACTTTAAAGGTTTATTTTATTTTATTTTTTACATAACTAAATGGAAAAAATTCTAAATTTATAAGGCAAAGCCATCTATTAGCTGTGCTTTCTATGTTTGGAGTCAAACCTGAAATTCAATTTCTTGATCAGTAAATTCAATTTTTGGATTGACATTGTTAGTAGACCCGGCCGCGGTTCGGTTCCGGTTCGGAACCGAACCGAACCGGCCGGTTTTCGGTTCCACAAGTGTGGAACCGGAACCTTGAACTGAACCGGAACCGACCGGTTCGGTTACGAACCTTTTTTTTTTAAATTTCGAAAATAAATTAAAATAAATGAGATTAATTTTATAAATAAATAAAATTATTATATTGAAGAGCTTGAGCTTAAATTTTTAAAAATTTAAGTTGCCTACGTATCCTTTAGGGGTAAGAGGAATCAAAGCTCACGTAGTTCCATTATAATTTTAAGACATTTTTCCTTTGTAAATTTACAATTTTACAATTATCAATCATCATTATCAGTTGATCCTTCAGCTCCGGTTCTGCTTGCACTTGTTGTTGCAGATGCATTATCGAACAAATCTTCAAAATCATCAGGGGCATCTTCTTGTTGTCTCAGATCAGCTCGAGTCCAATAATCCACACAAGTTGTTACTTCTAGAGTGCTTGGATGTAATGAAGATCGTATAGCTTCCAATATATTGCCTCACAAGCTGAAGGCTTGCTCAACCGCAACGGTGGAAATATGTGCTGTCAATATCTCTGTAGCAATAATTGATAAAACAAGATATATATTTTGATGTCGGTTCCACCAGTCAAGGATTTTAAAATTTTTACTAACTAAACTTTCAGTAGGAAACTCGAAATTTGTAGAAAAATAATTATCTAATTCGGGGTTATTAGTTGTTGTATCCCTAGCTTTTTTATTTCGTTTCAATAACCAACGATCTCATGCGTTAAATCTTATTTGAATTATCGGGTCGCTACTACTAGATTCACCTAATGTTCATAAGTTATATCTTACAATATAATCATTAAATAACTCAATTAAATCATTTCTTAATTTCGTCATTATTCTTGTAATATCAATTTCTTCTAATATTCCTAAATAACCATAGTAAGCTTGTAAAGCACCATTCAAACCTTCTTGAACACATAAGTTAAGGACATGACATGTACAACGAATATGAAAAAATCGACCCCCTAAATTTGGTTCACATAAGGATTTTAAATCATTGATGAATGCAGTATTTGCAGATGCATTATCAAATCTAATTGTTAAAATTTTGTGCAGTAAACCATATTCATCAAAAATTACCTTCATCATTTTATAAATATTTTGTGCAGTATGTTGGTCATCAAAAACTCTAAATGCAACAAGTCATTTTTTGCATGGTAAATGATGCATCAATCCAATGACAAGTCACACCCATGTATGAGTGTGTTTGCTAATGGTCACTCCAAATATCAGAACATATAGAAATACGACCTTCCATCTCTTTAAATATTTCATTTAAAATAATTTTACCATCTTTATATAATTTAAAAATATGACGTTTTGTTGTGTTTCGAGTCATTCTACATGCAGAAGGATTTAAAACATTATGCACGTAATTAGTAAAATGAAGTTTTTCACCAAAGCTTAAAGAAAGATGTGCCATACAAGTTAATTTCGCAAATTCTTCTCTATTTTTTGCATCAGAATATTTAAATAAATCTACAACACTCGTACCTCTACTAGATGATGCGTACCTGGCCATTTGAGTTTGCGTCGTATCAATTCCAAGTTCAACCGGATGATGTCTTTCCATGTGCTTGATCATATTGTCGTATCCACCAGAAAATTTGTAGATAACCCCATAATAGTTGCAAATTGCTCGTTGTGTATCATTTTCTAGGCATTCCAAATGAAAATGAATTTTGAAAACATCCGAGGAACGAGCCTTAACTTCTCTTCTCCGTGATTATGCACCGACACTAGGGCCGCTCTCTTGGGTTGCGACATTTGACATTATGTTCTCAGATGAGCTTGCCATTTTTCGTTTGAGAAATTAGGAAGAAAAATAAGAAAATTGACTAATTGCGAATAATAATAACTAATTGAATTGAGATTGAGAATAAGAGAATTGTATGAATTGAGATTGAGAATAAGAGAATTGTAGGAAATGAGAGAGTTGAGAATTTAGTGTGTTGAAATAATGAAAAATGAATCCTATTTATAGAGTTTTAGAATTTTTTGGATACCAAAAATGCCCCTAAATATAATCGTTTTATTACCGTTATTAGGGATATATTAGTAATTTATATATATTTTTTTTTAAACAGTTTTTTTATATTAAAGGCAGGGAGCTGTTGGCTCCCTGCCGTAACCGGAACCGTGGCCGACCGGTTCGGTTGGGGTTCGACCCCAATCCGAACCGGTCGGAACCGAAAGGTTCTATTGGTTCTACGGTTCCGATTGTTAGTGCCCAATAATCTTCAAATGTCAATATTAAATTCCCGTCTCCTCGTAATTATTATAGGAGAGTGAATGGAGAACTCCGAATAATAAAAAAGGATCTACGAGAGGTCCTGAAACCCGAATAATATACTATTTTTTAAAAATAAACTAAAATCATTTAAAAATATATTGGTTGAACTATTATATTATTCAAAAATAAAGTATATGTAAGAAACATTGGACACCACTTATCTCCACATTGGTATGATATTGTCCACTTTAGGCCTAAGCCCTCGTGGATTTGCTTTTAAGCTATACCCAAAAGGCCTAAAACCAATGGAGATATTATCGATACTTATAAACCCATTATCCTCCCCACTTCTAGCCAATGTGGGACTTTGTTTGCACACCCAACAATCCTCCCTTCGAACAAATGACCACCGAACCTCCCTTCAAACGATTTTTCATCCGTCCACTCTAGCCCATGCCAACTCCTCTTCATCGTGTTGGGATTAGAACACGTTTATGAAGACCGGAGCACACCGCCTATCTAACTGAGCACATTCACGGATGACGATCGGGGCTCGCCACCTTTTGTTATGCATTTCGATGATTCATCCACATGACTAACTCTTGGGCATGGCTCTGATACCACTTGTAAGGAACCTAGTGTTGGACAGTTATGACCCATAGCGTCACTATTTGTACAGATCATGGTGTTGTTGTACAAATTAACTATGTGACAAAGGAAATTGCTCTTTCATCATTTGTAATTAGATTACCAAGATGTATAAATGATGAAAGGTCCATATGATTAGTTCCGGATTGAGATGATATGAGACATTATCAATCCATAAAGTTTTAATCATTAAATATCCATAGTCAGAGTATTATCGAGATTGGACATCGATATGCGTAAAAGACTAGTATTACACTTGTGCGTGTTGTGGGAGCATAACAACATAGTTTTCATATATTTGGGTATATGATACTCATGCAAGTGTAGTAGGAGGTTTTGTTTTACCGATGGTACGGAAAATAGCTTCGCTCTGGATAGACCCCTCGGAATTCCATTGGTAGTATTACTATGTGTCTATGGAAATCCGAATCAGGGTAGGTGTATTTGGTCTTAACCTGAGACTTGCACCGCTAATACTTGCGACAATCAATGTACTTTGGTTTTGGTCGTCCAGGGCTTTAACAGGTTCTATGTACGCCTCTTCTGGGTATATTGAGAATCGTAGTGTATTGGTTGAGGCGATGCGATGAAGAACAAAAACTCTTTATCTCCCTCCAAGGTGGTCACGGCAGTGGCAGTTTTGGCTCCTCCATTTTCGGTCCAGGCTCCAAGCTTTTGGGTGGTGATTTCAAGCTCACAAGTGGGTTTCCCTATCACCTTCGCAAGACTCTATTGTGTGCTAGCACTTAGGAATTTTTGCCACAAAAATTCCTTAGCTTCTCATTGGTTCACGGTGAAACCAGTGAAGGAAGAAGAAATTCTGCCCTTTGGACGTGAAGATGGAGAGAAGAAAGAGAGAGGAGAGTTGTGTGTTAAGTGTTGGTGGTTGGCAAAATGTGTATCTAATACACATATTTGATTTTCAAAAATAAAATAAAGATATATTATTTTTGCTTTTCCATAAAGTCAAGACTTTTAAGCCAACAACCATTACCAACAACTTCCATCACTATTCACTCAATCAAGTGACTACACATCACATCACTCAAATTGACAAATGATTTGACGCTTGAAGTGACTAGAGATTTGACGCTTGATGTGACTTGTGGGCTCACTCGAATTCGAAATGCGAATGCGCCCGCAAACACTCCCGGGCTCGGGTTCGCTAATTCCAAATTAATGAATTTTCCGTTGCGACGTAATTAAATAATTATGCTTATCAAAATCACTATTCACGTCGCTTACGAATTAATTCTAAATTAACTCGTTCGCCCGAATTAAAATCTAATTTCAATTTCGCGTCGAAATCCAATTTCGTATAATATATTGAATATATTATTTTACCGATTAATTCCAAATTAATCATTTTCTCTCTTTAATTAATATTTTATCCCAGATAAAATATCTATGTAATTTAATCTCAGATTAATTTTCTCTCTCATCTAATTAATCCCAGATTAATAAAGTGCGAGTCATACGTCATCGGTGAATCTTCGGGAAGCGACCCATGAGATCCCCGGATATGTTGGCAGTAAATCCGGTTGTCGGACTATCCGAACACGTATGTACCTAGTATTATGTTTTTACCGATTTATAAGACAAGGTTGGCTTCTAGCAAAGCGCCATGCCTACCCAATTCTCCAGAAATATCCTTACAGGAATATGTGATCTATATCAGGCGTAGTATACATAGTATTGCGTATTTCGATCCAGTATCGGATGTCACGTGCAAGGCCTGGGGCTGGAAATGTGTCTGCCCCGTACGAAGCACATATCAGATCTCTGGTAACTAGTCTCTATAATCGGATAAACATGACCTCGTCATAATATCCCGATAGCTGCAGCATATAAGAGAACAAGTTCCGTATCCTACGTGATGATCATCTCCACTATGACTGGAGTGATACTTCTGTCTTTACATCACACCCAATACACTACGATTCTCAATATACCAGAAGAGTCATACACAGAACCCTGTTAAAGCCCTGGACGACAAAAACCAAAGTATATTGATTGTCGCAAGTATTAGCGGTGCAAGTCTCAGGTTAAGACCAAATACACCTACCCTGATTCGGACTTCCATAGAGACATAGTCATACTACCAATGGAATTTCGAGGGGTTTATCCAGAGAGAAGCTGTTTCCCGTACCTCCTACTACACTTGCATGAGTATCCTATACCCAAATATATGAGAACTATGTCGTTATGCCCTCACAAAGCGCACAAGTGTAATACTAGTCTTTTTCGCATTATCGATGTCCAATCTCGATAATACTCTGACTAGGGATATTTAATGATTAAACCATCGTGGATTGATACTGTCTCATATCATCTCAATCTGAAACTTATCATATGGACCTTTTATCATTTATACATCTTGGTGATCTAATCACAAATGATAAAAGAGCAATTTCTTTTGTCACATAATTAATTTGTACAACAACATCATGATCTGTACAAATATTGACGCTATGGGTCATAATTGTCCAACAATCTCCCACTTGGCCTATAGCCAGTCACTCAAGTATCTTACACCCGAACTATGTACGGTTCGCTCAATTTCTGCTGAGAAAAGCCTTTCTTCAGCGGATTTGCATGATTATCATCTGATGCGATTTATACGATCATCACATCGCCACGATGTATGATCCGAACTGATCAGATGAATAATCGAAGTATATATCTGGATCGTTGATGAGACCATTAATTCTTTAGCCTGCGCTGTAGCCTAGCTCAGCTGCTAACAGAACTATATCTAATCTAATTAGATTATTATCGACCCAAAATGGCTTCTATTGCAGCCTCAGCTGCAGCAATAATCCACTTTTGTTGTTTATTCGGTAACAATATCTTGCTTGGAAGATTTCCAACTCACTGTTCCGTTATTCAAACTTTATAGTACCGTTACTACGACTAATAGTCGTTTTCATCGGTTAGGAAACTTGCAACAGTGAACCTAGTCACTTCAAGTTCTCCTTCTCCATAGTATAAGACAACATCCTTAGTTCCTCTAAGATACTTAAGGATGTTCTTAACATCAATCCAGTGACTATCACTTGGATTGGCCTGATTGTGACTCCATATGCTCAAAGCGTATGAGACACCAGCTCACGTACATTTTTCAATGTACGAGCTCTCTCGGAGAGTGTTAACAACTTTAAATCTATCCCAGTAGGTATTTATTCATAGAATAAAGGTTGTTTCTCCCAAGAATTCTACAGAGAATTTTTCATGAAAGCCAAGCTTTCACCGATAGTTTTTATGGGAATATCATTTCCAAGAAAAGACATGTCATCATTACTTAGGACATCACTGTCAGTGCACTCCCACTAACCTCCTTATATACACAAGAATCATTTTCGTTTTGAATTAAATCATACACCATTATGATTACATCAAAACGAAAATTCCAAGAACGTAATGCTTGCTTCAATCCAAACATGGATCGAATAACCTGCAAACTTTGTTTGCTAGTTTTGGTACGATAAAACCGTCAAGATGTTGTAAACATCCTCCAAAAGGTTTCGTCGTAATCGACACAATGTTGATAACGATACCTTTTTCGCTACAAGCCCAGCTTAGTACGTTTGGTATGTTGCCTTCCATGAATGTCTTCCTTGAAGACTTATAGCACCATTAGGCACAATGGCTTGTGGTACATCAACTAGTATCCAAACTTAGTTGGTATACATGGAATCCATTTCGAACATTATGGCACTTTGTATGATTGGGAGTCGATACCTTGTATCACTTCCTCATACGTAGTCATTTCGTGTTCCTCAATAAGATTTGACATCTTTATGAGGTGAGATCAGAAACCCATACCCCAGGTTATTTTCTGACTCTGTCCGACTATCGTGGTTCTTGTGTATTCGAAGATTATTGGAATAGTTTCATCCTTGATGAACTATTTGTGTTCCATTATGGAATCAGTGCCTGGAATAGTATTACTCCGATTTTCATCGAGTTTTACTTTCCTCCCACTTACCACTGCATATAGGCATTCCTCTTAGGAACACCGCATGGTGAGCAACAATTACATTGTTCTCTTGTGAGATGTATAATACTATACTTTTGGTTTCCCTAGGATAACCTACAACTTAGGCACTTTTCCGATTTGGGTTCTAGTTTGGTATCATCCAAACATATGCCTAGCATACCCAAATCACCAGGAATGAGAAAACCCAGTTTCTTTCATGTTCATATCTAATATGAAGTCTGTCAAACAGTTTTTTTGTATGGAACCTTATTCAAAATAAGTTTTGCACTGTTTAAAGTTTATCCTGTTGAAGGAAATGGTAGCTCAGAGCGACTCATGATTTACCTTATCATTGTTGGAATTTCTATGGTCCCAAGGATCGATTAAAGCAATGAAACATAAGTGCGAATACATCAAATAAGTTGCGGAATACTTACATCAATCGGTTGAGGCGATGCGTCGAAGAACAAAAACATTTATTCCCTCCTTGGACTGCATGAAGCTCACGACATTTAATTGAGCGGTTGAGCGATGCTAGGAACAACAAAACTTCAAGCTTTTCTCCTCCAAGGCTCGGCAGTGGGCTGTTTTGAAGTTCCAAAAATTCGGCCATGGTGATCCCTCCAAGCTCCAAGCTTTGTGTGATTCCATGCTCACAAGTGCGGTTTCCCTATCACCTTAGGATGACTCCATTGTGTGCTAGCACTCTCGATTTTGCAACAAAATCATCACTTTTCTTCTCCTTGTGTTCTCGGTTTTGACCAGAAAAACAGAAGATGAAAATGCCCATTTGGGCGAGAGAGAAGAAGAGAAGAGTGAGAGAGAGATATGTGTTGGCTGTTACAAAAAATGGTAATTGATTTCCTAAAATCTAATACCAATTTTTTGCTACCAAAAAATCAAAGCAATAAAGCCTCAACCACCTCCATCAACTATTCACATCACAATGACATGTTGTCATGTCACTTAAAGTGACTAGACATCACATCAATCGATTGACTAGTGATTTGACGCTTGATGTGACTTGTGGGCCGCACTTTAATTCGTAATGCGAGTGCACCCGCAAACACTCCCGGGCTCGGGTTTGCTAATTCCAAATTAACGAATTTTTCGTTGCGACGTAATTGAATAATTATGCCTAGAAAAATCATTATTAACGTCGCTAACGAATTAATTCTAAATTAACTCGTTCGCCCGAATTAAAATCTAATTTTAATTCTGCGTCGAAATCCAATTTCATTTATTATATCGAATATATTATTTTATCGATTAATTCCAAATTAATCGTTCTCTCTCTTTAATTGATATTTTATCCCAGATAAAATATCTCCGTAATTAATCCCAGATTAATTTTCTCTCATCAAATTAATCCCAGATTAATAAAGTGCGAGTCATATGTCATCGGTGAATCTTCGGGAAGCGACCCATGAGATCTCCGGTTATGTTGGCAGTAAATCCGGTCGTCGGACTATCCGAACACTTAAGTACCTAGTACTATGTTTGTACTGATTTACAAGACATGGTTGGCTTCTAGCAAAGCGCCATGCATACCCAATTCTCCAGCATCGGATGTCACGTGCAAGGCCTGCGGCTGGAAATGTGTCTGCCCCGTACGAAGCACATATCGGATCTCTATTAACTAGTCTCTATAATCGGATAAACATGTCCTAGTCATAATATCCCGATAGCTGCAGCATATAAGAGAACCAGTTCTGTATCCTACGTGATCATCATCTCCACTATTACTGGAGTGATACTTCCATCTTGACATCACACCCAATACACTACGATTCTCAATATACCCAAAAGAGGCGTACACAGAACCTGTTAAAGCCCTGGACGACCAAAACCAAAGTACATTGATTGTCGCAAGTATTAGCGGTACAAGTCTCAGGTTAAGACCAAATACACCTACCCTGATTCGGACTTCCATAGACACATAGTAATACTACCAATGGAATTCCGAGGGGTCTATCCAGAGCGAAGCTGTTTTCCATACCATCGGTAAAACACAACCTCCTACTACACTTGCATGAGTATCCTATACCCAAATATATGAGAACTATTCTGTTATGCCCTCACAACGCGCACAAGTGTAATACTAGTCTTTTACGTATTATCGATGTCCGATCTCGATAATACTCTGACTAGGGATATTTAATGATTAAACCATCGTGGATTGATACTGTCTCATATCATCTCAATCCGGAACTAATCATATGGACCTTTCATCATTTATACATCTTGGTGATCTAATCACAAATGATAAAAGAGCAATTTCCTTTGTCACATAGTTAATTTGTACAACAACATCATGATCTGTACAAATAGTGACGCTATGGGTCATAATTGTCCAACAATCTCCCACTTGGCCTATAACCAGTCACTCAAGTGTCCTACACCCGAACTATGTACGGTTCACTCAAATTACTGAGAAAAGACTTTCGTCAGCGGATTTGCATGACTATTATCTGATGCGATTTATTCGATCATCACATCACCACGATGTATGATCCGAACAAATCAGATAAATATCGAAGTATATATCTGGATCGTTGATGAGACCATTAATTCTTTAGCCTGTGTTGAAGCCTAGCTCAGCTGCTAACAGAACTATATCTAATCTAATTAGATTTTTATCAATCCAGAAGGCTTCTATTGCTGCCTCAGCTGCATCAATAATCCACTTGTGTTGTTTACTCGGTAACAGTATCTTGCATGGAAGATTTCCAGCTCACTGTTCTGTTATTCAAACTTCGTAGTACCGTTATTACGACTTATAGTCATTTTCATCGGTTAGGAAACTTGCAACAGTGATCTCGGTCACTTCAAGTTCTCATTCTCCATAGTATAAGACAGCATCCTTAGTTCCTCTGAGATACTATCGGATGTTCTTAACATCAATCCAATGACCATCACTTGGATTGGCCCGATTGTGACTCCATATGCTCAAGAGTATGAGACACCAGGTCGCATACATTATCAATGTACGATTTCTCGGAGAGTATTAACAACTTTAAATCTATCCCAGTAGATCTTTATTCCTAGAATAAAGGTTGTTTCTCCCAAGAATTCCACGGAGAATTTTTCATGAAAGCCAAGCTTTCACCGATTGTATTATGGGAATATCATTTCCAAGAAATGACGTATCATCATTACACAGGACATTTACTGTCAGTGCGCAACCATTAACCTCCTTATATACACAAGAATCATTTTCGTTTCGAATTAAATCATACACCATTATGATTACATCAAAACGATAGTTCCAAGAACCCAATGCTTGCTTCAATCCAACCATGGGTCGAATAACCCACAAACCTTGTTTGCTAGTTTTGGTATGACAAAACCGTCAGGATGTTGTAAACACCCTTCAAAAGGTTTCCAATTAAGGAAAGTGATTTTGACGTTCAGCTGACTTATTTCATAAATGAAACATGTAGCATTAGCAAGCATTATCCAAATGGATTTACCATGGCAACAAATAAAAGGTTTCGTCGTAATCGACACAATATTGATAACGAGACCTTTTTGTTACAAGCCTAGCTTAGTACGTTTGTATGTTGCCATCCATGTATGTCTTCCTTGAAGACTTATATAGTATCAATAGGCACAATGCCTTCCGATACATCAACTAGTATCCAAACTTAGTTGATTTACATGGAATCCATTTCGGACATCATGGCACTTTGCCATAATAGGGAGTCGATACCTTGTATCACTTCCTCATACGTAGTCAGTTCGTATTCCTCAATAAGATTGACATCTTTATGAGGTGAGATCAGAAACCCATACGCCAGGTTGTTTTCTGACTCTCTCCGACTTACGTGGTTATTGTGTATTCGAAGATTATTGGTATAGTTTCATCCTTGATGAACTGTTTGTGTTCCATTAAGGAATAGGTGCTGGGAACAATATTACTCCGATTTTCATCGAGTTTTACTTTCCTCCCACTTACCACTGCATCTCGGTATTCCTCTTAGGAAAACCACATGGTGAGCAACAATTAAATTGTTCTCTTGTGGGTTGTATAAGTACTATACTTTGGTTTCCCTAGGATAACCTACAACTTAGGCACTTATCCAATTTTCGTTCTAGTTTGGTATCATCCAAACGCATGCCTTGCATACCCAAATCTTCAGGAATGAGAAAACCCAGTTTATTTCCTGTTCATATCTAATATGAAGTCTGTCTAACATATTTTATGGAACCTTATTCAAAATAAGTTCTGCACTGTTAAATGCGTATCAGTTGAAGGAAATGGTAGCTCAGAGCGACTCATGATTAACCTTATCATGTCCAACAAGATTCGGTTTCTCTGTTCGGACACACCGTCAAACTGACGTGTTCAGGGAGGAGTCCTCATTGAAAGAATACTATACTCTTTCAAGTATATAAGAAACTTATTGCTTAAGTATTTTCATCATGATCCAACCGTGATGGTTTTACACTTTAGCCGATCTGTTTGTCTATTTCGTGTCGAAACTCTAAAATTTTCCGATTGTGTTAAAAAAAAGAACACATAACCATAACGTGATGCCACATCCGTAAAGGTCACGAAATATTCATATCCACCTCTAGCCTAGCTAGACATGGGCCCATTTACGTCACTATGAACGAGGGCTAACAAATCGGTGGCTTTTTCACTTTTACCAAGTAAAAAGTACTTTAGGCATTTTGCCTAATGAACTAGATTCGTAGACATCATTTGAATAGAATCAATCCGTCCTAGTATCCACTCTTCAAAAGTGTGGATATACGAGTCTTGTTAATTGTGTCCCAGACAACAATGCCACTTATAAGTCTCAACTGATTAGATCAGTTTGAGCTATTTGTTTGTCATAACATATGTTTGAGATTTATTTATATTCAAAATATAAATATTGTTATTCACATCTAATGTGTTTATCTCAATATCATATTTATATAATAAAACACTTTAGTGTTATAGGATATAAAGGTACACCCGCAACGGGTTAAACCCTGATATGAAGATAATATTTCTAGTCAAACTAGTTACATTGTAACAGTTTCCTAATTTAAGTACAAACCCAAAGGGTAGTTCCTAAACTTAGGTTCTACGGTTAAAACAGCGACTTTTGTCCCGTTTCTAATTCGCAGATAAATCTCAACTGAAGTCAGTATCCTGCTCTCAGCAGATTCTGCACATCAGTATATATTGATGTACCACATCCAGTATCTAAAATCCAATTTTAATACTAGTAGTGAACTTGTTTATGACAAACATATTTGAAGCCGGAGCCTTGCGCCGTCTTATATTCCTTCATGTCTGCCTTGTCCATACGGCAGTCACGCTTCAGTGACCCCGTTTGCCACAATTTAGGGAGACATTTTGGATATGTCCTTTATCTTCCCAGAAGATTATAATGATTTTGCCTTTGCCCTTTTCGGTACCCCATAAGCCTTTGGCCAAGCCTTGGCCTTCCAGAATGTTGAAATAAAATGCGCGCCTTGCGCTTCTTTCCTTATTGCAAACTTTGGCTTTGTCTCATTGAGTATAGCCATTAACTCTCAAAGAGTTTTCAATTGCAATTTGTATTTCTAAGATCTAATAATAGATCTATGAAGATCCTTCAATTTCATTATCATACTTTAAGGATCTAATCCTTAGTTCTGATTAAGAAATTAAAGAGTCTATTTGGCAAGCTTATTGGATTAAGCACTAAAGTTATCATCACATGAATATTCCAAATATCATGCTCTACTATTTGCTTAACTCCAGGCTTAGGCCTAATATGTTATTTTCAAAAAAGTAACTTATTAGTTTCCAGACCATCCTGAAATTTTATTCCCAATATGAAAATTAAAGTCGTTTAAATACATTTTCACCCAGAATTATGTTTTAAACACTAATCTTTCAATTATCTTGATTCTAATAGTCCAAATATTTAATCAACGATTTTAGGTACTATTTATTATAATGATTACTATAGTCCAACTATATAATCAACTATAATTTAAATTAGTTAACTTCAATTATATTCATTACAATAATCCAATTATAAAATCAACTATTAATTGAAATTAGTTAATTCAAATATATTGATTACTATAATCCAATTATATAATCAACTATAAATGAAATAGTTTGAATACAGTCCAACTGTTTAATTAAAACAACATTAAATATTAGTCCAATTAATATATTAATTTATTTGACGAATAATTTGTAATGAGCGCGTATGGCAAGTTACTAAACGAATATTGCAAATTTAATACTTGCCTCCCACTATTTTTCGGCGAGCCTCTAACCCTCTGTGGAGTACTCGGGAAACCTTGTTTCCTAGTGGGCTAGGATCCCGTTAAATAACACACAATCTTGACTTTGGCCAACAAATTGTATGATAATTAACTAGGTAGATCTCTAAGATCAATTGGATCCCATCCAATTCTTAGATCCAGTAGGTGGACATCCAAGTCCGAAACATATATCTTATATATGCCAATATATCCAATATATTACCTAACCTTTTTCCTCTGAATCAACTAAGCCTTGGCTTTGGCACAATAAACTTAGTGATCCCAGTTAAGCGTGACCCATTGACCTTGGAAAGCTTCGTAATCAATGTCGATGGACAAGAAGTGATCTTGACTTTGGCCAACAAATCACAACTTGGAACAAGACACCGATATGGAACAAAGCCTTCATGATTCAAACACATCCTCGACGGAAAAGGTCTTGACTTTGGCCAACAAACCAATGCCAGTCTTGGATCTTGAGTAAGAATCACTCAATGGAAGGAAAAACGCTTAATATGATGTTGAGGGTTTTTCGCGTGCAATTGGAAACCAATTAATTATCTTTGTTAAGGTCTCATCATCATACACCCTTAAACATGCATTTTAAACACATAATAAGGCGCATATAAATAAAATAATAATGATATGCGGATGGATACTTTAACACATTATTCCTAGAACAAATCTCTCTCTTCCCTCTCCCGCTAGCACAAGTATTACTTCTACCCGATTACATAACACTTCTAAAGAAACCTCATTTACATTGAGGGGAATATGTGAGAAGAGAAATACAAAGAGTAAAGAGGTAATAGGTTGGACACGCAGGTCCAATTAATAAATTCTAAATTTATTACAACAATTTCCAAAATTTCCTCACCCATCTAATATCCATCCGATATACATTTTCATGCATCGCAACCATGTATTCACACAAGCATGTTATCAATCAATCTAATCCAATTAATTAATCTGATAATTAATGACCATCCAATGTTCAAACAACGATTTGATTTTGCGCGAGTCCGACTCGTTTTGCGAATAAGTACTCAAAGTACGAATTCTTGAATTAAATTAAAATACAAATTAAATCCAATTTAATTTGTATTTAATACTAACTCATTATTTAATTCCAAATTAAATACTACACTTTATTAACGAACCTTTATGACTTAGATTAAAAATCTAATCGTTACGGGTCTCAAAGCCCGATTAACATCCAATGTTAATTTAATAAAAGTCTAATGGGCTTTCAATTAATTTCTTAAGGCATGGACTTTTGGTCAACATGGGTCAAACCCAATTACCAAAGCCCAATAAGGAATCACCCTTATATGCCTAGAAACCAATTTAGGCCCATTAGGCCCAATAAAATATTAAGGTCCATTAGTCATAATTGGATTTTATGGATGTGGTTTCGGGCCCAATTGGATCCAACCATTTAGCCTAAACTAATCTTGGTACAACACAAGCCCAATAAGCCCAATTACAACTTCTTAAGCCATTTCCAAAATATGCCCATTAATTAAATTATCAAATTCCAATTTTATAACTTAATTAACTTAAGTGTATAGCCATAATTAATCACCCAAATTAATATTTCCAAAACATCAATTTACACAATTAATTATGCTCATTAACATCAAAACATGTCCAACACATTTTAATCAAAAATCAAACCCATTTCATGCTTACTTTGTCTCGGCAATTAGGGTATTTACATGTCCAATTCGGTTTTAATCCAATCAAATCCAATTCAACATTACCCAATTGATTTCAAGTCATCCAATGAATCAAAAAATCAAAAAATACCAAGACATTTAGGACTCATATGATTCGGCAAGCCAACCAAAAGGGGAAAAATTGATCCAATCCATTTTTTCATGAAATTGATCCAATACAACTTCAATTAAACATCATTTAAGCATACTCAATTAATTATTTTATCAAATCATGCTCAAAATCAATTTACCCAATTTTAGCACTAAGTTCAGTTTCATGCTCAACTTCGCTCTGATACCATTGTTGAATTTCTACGGTCCCAAGGATTGATTAAAGCAATGAAACATACGTGAGAATACATCAAATAAGTTGCGGAATACTTACATCGATCGATTGAGGCGATGCGTCGAAGAACAAAAAATTTTCTGCCCTCCTTGGACTGCATGAAGCTCACGACATTTAATTGAGCGGTTGAGCGATACGAGGAACAAAAAAACTTCAAGCTTTTCTCCTCCAAGGCTCGGCAGTGGGCTGTTTTGTAGTTCCAAAAATTCAGCCATGGTGATCCCTCCAAGCTCTAAGCTTTGTGTGATTCCATGCTCAAAAATGCGATTTTCCTATCACCTTAGGATGACTCCATTGTGTGCTAGCACTCTCGATTTTGCAACAAAATCATCACTTTTCTTCTCCTTGTGTTCTCGGTTTTGACCAGAAAAATAGAAGATGAAAATGCCCATTTGGGCGAGAGAGAAAAAGAGAAGAGTGAGAGAGAGAGATGTGTTGGTTGTTACAAAAAATGGTAATTGATTTTCCTAAAATCTAAATCCAATTTTTGCTACCAAAAAATCAAAGCAATAAAGCCTCAACCACCTCCATCAACTATTCACATCACAATGACAAGTTGTCATGTCACTCAAAGTGACTAGACATCACATCAATCGATTGACTAGTGATTTGACGCTTGATGTGACTTGTGGGCCGCACTTTAATTCGCAATGCGAGTGCGCCCGCAAACACTCCCGGCTTGGGTTCGCTAATTCCAAATTAACGAATTTTCCGTTGCGACGTAATTAAATAATTATGCCTAGCAAAATCACTATTCACATCGCTAACGAATTAATTCTAAATTAACTCGTTCGCCCGAATTAAAATCTAATTTTAATTCCGCGTCGAAATCCAATTTCTTTTAATATATCGAATATATTATTTTATCGATTAATTCCAAATTAATTGTTCTCTCTCTTTAATTGATATTTTATCCCAGATAAAATATCTCCGTTATTAATCCCAGATTAATTTTCTCCTCATCAATTAATCCCAGATTAATAAAGTGTGAGTCATACGTCATCGGTGAATCTTCGGGAAGCGACCCATCAGATCCCCGGATATGTTGGCAGTAAATTCGGTCGTCGGACTATCCGAACACGTAAGTACCTAGTACTACGTTTGTACCGATTTACAAGAGAAGGTTGGCTTCTAGCAAAGCGCCATGCCTACCCAATTCTCCAGAAATATCCTTATAGGAATATACGATCTATATCAGGCGTAGTATACGTAGTATTACGTATTTCGATCCAGCATCGGATGTCACGTACAAGGCCTGGGGCTGGAAATGTGTCTGCCCCGTACGAAGCACATATCGGATCTCTGGTAACTAGTCTCTATAATCGGATAAACATGACCTAGTCATAATATCCCGATAGCTTCAGCATATAAGAGAACCAGTTCCGTATCCTACGTGATCATCATCTCCACTATTACTAGAGTGATACTTCCATCTTGACATCACACCAAATACACTACGATTCTCAATATACCCAGAAGAGGCGTACACAGAACCTGTTAAAGCCCTGGACGACCAAAACCAAAGTGCATTGATTTTCGCAAGTATTAGCGGTGCAAGTCTCAGGTTAAGACCAAATACACCTACTCTGATTCGGACTTCCATAGACACATAGTAATACTACTAATGGAATTCCGAGGGGTCTATCCAGAGCAAAGCTGTTTTCCGTACCATCGGTAAAACACAACCTCCTACTACAATTGCATGAGTATCCTATACCCAAATATATGAGAACTATGATGTTATTCCCTCACAACGCGCACAAGTGTAATACTAGTCTTTTACGCATTATCGATGTCTGATCTCGATAATACTCTGACTAGGGATATTTAATGATTAAATCATCGTGGATTGATACTGTCTCATATCATCTCAATCTGGAACTAATCATATGGACCTTTCATAATTTATACATCTTGGTGATCTAATCACAAATGATAAAAGAGCAATTTCCTTTGTTACATCGTTAATTTGTACAAAAACACCATGATATGTACATATAGTGACGTTATGGGTCATAATTGTCCAACAATCATGTCCAACAAAATTCGGTTTCTCCGTTCGGACACACCGTCAAAATGACGTGTTCCGGGAGGAGTCCTCATTGAAAGAATACTATACTCTTTCAAGTATACGAGAAACTTATTGCTTAAGTATTTTCATCATGGTCCAACCGTGATGGTTTTAATACTATTGCCGATCTGTTTGTCTACTTCGTGTCGAAACTCTTTGATTTCATCAAAAGTTTCTGATTTGTGTTTCAAAAGAAACACATAACCATAACGCGATGCCACATCCGTAAAGGTCACGAAACATTCATATCCACCTCTAGCCTAGCTAGACATGGGCCCACTTACGTCATTATGACCAAGGGCTAACAGATCGGTGGCACTTGCACTTTTACCAATTAAAGGTGTTTTAGGCACTTTGCCCAATAAACTAGATTCGTAGACATTATTTGAATGGAATCAAATCTGTCCTAGTATCCACTCTTAGAAAGTGTGGATATACGAGTCTTGTTAAATTGTGTCCCAGACAACAATGCCACAAATAAGTGTCAAATGATTTACTCAGTTTGAGCTATTTGTTTGTCATATTATATGTGTGAGATTGATTTATATTCAAAATATAAATGTTGTTATTCACATCTAATGTGTTTATCTCAATATCATCTTTATATAATAAAACACTTTAGTGTTCTAGAATATAAAGGTATACCCGCAACGGGTTAAACCCTGATATAGAGATAATATTTCTAGTCAAACTAGTTACATTGTAACAGTTTCCTAATTTAAGTACACACCCGAAGGGTAGTTCATAAACTTAGGTATCTACGGTTAAAACAGCGACTTTCGTCCCATTTTCAATTCGCAGATTAATGTCATCTGAAGTCAGTATCCTGCTTACAGCAGATTTTGCACAACAATACATATTTATGTACCACATTTAGTATCTAAAATAAAATTTTAATACTAGCAGTGAACATCTTTATGACAAACATGTTTGAAGTCGGAGCCTTGCCCGTCTTCAATTCCTTCATGTCTGCCTTGTCCATACGGCAGTCACGCTTCTGTGTCCCCGTTTGTTACAATTTAGGCAGACATTTTGGGATATGTCATTTGTCTTCCCAGAAGATTATAATGATTTTGCCTTTGCCCTTTTCGGTACCCCAGAAGCCTTTGGCCAAGCCTTGGCCTTCCGGAATGTCGAAATAAGATGCGCGCCTTGCGCTTCTTGCCTTATTGCAAACTTTGGCTTTGTCTCCTTTAGTATAGCCATTAACTCTCAAAGAGTTTTCTATTGCAATTTGTACTTCAAAGATCTAAAATAGATCTATGAAGATCCTTCAATTTCTTTATCATACTTTAAGGATCTAATCCTTAGTTCTTATTAAGAATTAAGGAGTCCATTTGGCAAGCATAACGGATTAAGCACTAAAGTTATAATTACATGAATATTCCAAATATCATGTTCTACTATTTGCTTAACTTCAGGCTTAGGCCTAAGATGTTATTTTATCAAATAGAGTAACTTCTTAGTTTTCAGGACTATCCTGATTCATTATTCCCAATATGAAAATTAAAGTCGTTTAAATACATTTTCACCCAGGATTATGTTTTAAACACTAATCTTTCAATTATCTTGATTCTAATAGTCCAACTATTTAATCAACGATTTAGGTATTATTTATTATAATGATTACTATAGTCTAACTATATAATCAACTATAATTTAATAGGTTAAATTCAATTATATTGATTACTATAATCCAATTATAAAATCAACTATAAATGAAATAGTTTGAATACAGTCTAACTGTTTTAATTAAAATAACATTAAATATTAGTCCAACTAATAAATAATTTTTGACGAAATATTTGAAATGAGCGTGTATGGCAAGTAACTAAACGAATATTGCAAATTTAATACTTGCCTCCCACTATTTTTCGGCGAGCCTCTAACCCTCTATGGAGTACTCGGGAAACCTTGTTTCCTAGTGGGCTAGGATCCCGTTAAATAACACACAATCTTGACTTTGGCCAACAAATTGTATGATAATTAACTAGGTAGATCTCTAAGAGCAATTGGATCCCATCCAATTCCTAGATCCAGTAGGTGGACATCCAAGTCCGAAACATATATCTTATATATGCCAATATATCCAATATATTGCCTAACCTTTTTCCTCTGAATCAACTAAGCATTGGCTTTGGCATAACAAACTTAGTGATCCCAGTTAAGCGGAACCCATTGACCATGGAAAGCTTCGTAATCAATGTCGATGGACAAGAAGTGATCTTGACTTTGGCCAACAAATCACAACTTGGACAAGACACCGATATGGAACAAAGCTTCATGATTCAAACACATCCTCGAACGACAAAGGTCTGACTTTGGCCAACAAACCAATGCCAGTCTTAGATCTTGAGTAAGAATCACTCAATGGAAGGAAAAACGCTTAATATATGTTGAGGGTTTTTCGCGTGCAAATTGGCAACCAATTTATTATCTTTGTTAAGGTCTCATCATCATACACCCTTAAACATGCATTCTAAACACATAATAAGGCGCATATAAATAAATATAATAATGATATAGGGATGGATACTTAACACATTGTTCCTAGAACAAATCTCTCCATTTCCTCTCTCTCGCTAGCACAAGTATTACTTCTACCCGTTACATAACACTTCTAAAGAAACCTCATTTACATTGAGGGGAATAGGTGAGAAGACAAATACATAGAGTAAGGAGGTAATAGGCTGGACACGCAGGTCCAATTAATAAATTCTAAATTTATTACAACAATTTCCAAAATTGCCCCACCCATCTAATATCCATCCGATATACATTATTCATGCATCGCAACCATGTATTCACACAAGCATGTTATCAATCAATCTAATCCAATTAATTAATCTGATAATTAATGACCATCCAATGTTCAAACAACGATTTGATTTTGCACGAGTCAAATTCGTTTTGCGAATAAGTACTCAAAGTACGAATTCTTGAATTAAATTAAACTACAACATTAAATCCAATTTAATTTGTATTTAATACTAACTCATTTATTTAATTCCAAATTAAATGTTACACTTTATTAATGAACTCTTACGACTTAGATTCCAAATCTAATCGTTACGGGTCTCAAAGCCCGATGAACATCCAATGTTAATTTAATTTAAAGTCCAATGGGCTTTTATTTAATTTCTTAAGGCATGGACTTTTGGTCAACTTGGGTCAAACCCAATTACCAAAGCCCATTTAAGGAATCACCCTTATATGCCTAGAAACCAATTTAGGCCCATTAGGCCCAATTAATATATATTAAGGTCCATTAGTCATAATTGAACTTTATGGATATGGTTTTGGGCCCAATTGGATCCAACCAATTTAGCCTAAACCCATCTTGGTACAACCAAGCCCAATAAGCCCAATTATAACTTTTAAGCCTAATTCCAATTTGGCCCAACATAATTAAATCCCAAAATTTCAATTTCACAATTTAATTACTCAAAGTGTAAGCCATAATTAATTACCCAAATTAACATTTCCAAAACATCAATTAGCCTAATTAATTATGCTTATTTACATCAAAACATGTCCAACACATTTTAATCAAAAATCAAACCCATTTTACATGCTATAAGTCTCGGCAATGAGGGGAATTTTGTCCAATTTCAAATTCAATCCAATTAATTCTCTAATCAACAATTCTCAATTGATTTCAACTCATCCAATGAATCAAAAAATCAAAATACCAAGACATTTAGGGCTCCATATGATTCGGCCAAGCCAACCAAAAGGGGAAAAATTGATCCAATCCAATTTTCATGAAATTGATCCAATACAACTTCAATTAAACATTATTCAAGTATACTCAATCAATCAATTTTATCAAATCATGCTCAAAATCAATTTACCCAATTTTAACCCTAAATTCAAGTTTCATGCTCAACTTCGCTCTGATACCATTGTTGGGTTACTCTAAGGTCCCAATGATCGAATAAAGCGATGAGACATACATGCTAATACACGAAGAAGTTACGGAATACTTACATCGATCGGTTGAGGCGATGTGGTGAAGAACAAAAACTCTTTATCTCCCTCTAAGGTGGTCACGGCAGTGGCAGTTTTGGCTCCTCCATTTTCGGTCCAAGCTCCAAGCTTTTGGGTGGTGATTCCAAGCTCACAAGTGGGTTTCCCTATCACCTTCACAAGACTCTATTGTGTGCTAGCACTTAGGAATTTTTGCCACAAAAATTCCTTAGCTTCTCATTGTCTCACGGTGAAACCAGTGAAGGAAGAAGAAATTCTGCCCCTTTGGGCGTGAAGATGGAGAGAAGAAAGAGAGAGGAGATTTTTGTGTTAAGTGTTGGTGGTTGGCAAAATGTGTATCTAATACACATATTTGATTTTCAAAAATCAAATAAAGATATATTATTTTTGCTTTTCCAAAAAGTCAAGGCTTTTAAAGCCAACAACCATTACCAACTTCCATCACTATTATCAAGTGACTACACATCACATCACTCAAAGTGACAAGTGATTTGACACTTGATGTGACTAGCGATTTGACGATTGATGTGACTTGTGGGCCGCACTCGAATTCGAAATGCGAATGCGCCCGCAAACACTCTGGGGCTCGGGTTCGCTAATTCCAAATTAACGAATTTTTTGTTGCGACGTAATTAAAATTATGCCTAGAAAAATCACTATTCACGTCGCTTACGAATTAATTCTAAATTAACTCGTTCGCCTGAATTAAAATCTAATTTTAATTCCGCGTCGAAATCCAATTTCGTTTAATATATCGAATATATTATTTTATCGATTAATTCCAAATTAATTGTTCTCTCTCTTTAATTGATATTTTATCATAGATAAAATATCTCCGTAATTAATCCCAGATTAATTTCTCTCTCATCTAATTAATCCCAGATTAATAAAGTGCGAGTCATACGTCATCGGTGAATCTTCGAGAAGCGACCCATGAGATCCCCGGATATGTTGGCAGTAAATCCGGTTGTCGGACTATCCGAACACGTATGTACCTAGTATTATGTTTTTACCGATTTATAAGACAAGGTTGGCTTCTAGCAAAGCGCCATGCCTACCCAATTCTCCAGAAATATCCTTACATGAATATGTGATCTATATCAGGCGCAGTATACATAGTATTGCGTATTTTGATCCAGTATCGGAGGTCACGTGCAAGGCCTAGGGCTGGAAATGTGTCTACCCCGTACGAAGCACATATCATATCTCTGGTAACTAGTCTCTATAATCGGATAAACATGACCTAGTCATAATATCCCGATAGCTGCAGCATATAAGAGAACGAGTTCTGTATCCTACGTGATCATCATCTCCATTATGACTGGAGTGATACTTTCATCTCGACATCACACCCAATACACTACGATTCTCAATATACCCAGAAGAGGCGTACACAGAACCCTGTTAAAGCCCTGGACGACCAAAACCAAAGTATATTGATTGTCGCAAGTATTAGCGGTGCAAGTCTCAGGTTAAGACCAAATACACTACCCTGATTCGGACTTCCATAGACACATAGTCATACTACCAATGGAATTCCGAGAGGTCTATCCAGAGCGAAGCTGTTTCCCGTACCATCGGTAAAACACAACCTCCTACTACACTTGCATGAGTAACCTATACCCAAATATATGAGAACTATGTCGTTATGCTCTCACAACGCGCACAAGTGTAATACTAGTCTTTTTCGCATTATCGATGTCCAATCTCGATAATACTCTGACTATGGATATTTAATGATTAAACCATCGTGGATTGATACTGTCTCATATCATCTCAATCCAGAACTAAGTATTTGGACCTTCTATCATTTATACATCTTGGTGATCTAATCACAAATGATAAAAGAGCAATTTCCTTTGTCACATAGTTAATTTGTACAACAACACCATGATCTGTACAAATAGTGACGCTATGGGTCATAATTGTCCAACAAGTATCACTCCAGTAATAGTGGAGATGATGATCACGTAGGATACATAACTTGTTCTCTTATATGCTGCAGCTATCAGGATATTTTGACTAGGTCATGTTTATCCGATTATAAAGACTAGTTACCAGAGATCCGATATGTGCTTCGTACGGGCCAGACACATTTCCAACCCCGGGCCTTGCACGTGACATCCGATGCTGGATCGAAATACGTAATACTACGTATACTACGCCTAATATAGATCACTTAATCCTATAAGGATATTTCTGGAGAATTGGGTAGGCATGGCGCTTTGCTAGAAGCCAACCTTGTCTTGTAAATCGGTAAAAACGTAGTACTAGGTACTTACGTGTTAGGATAGTCCGACGACCAGATTTACTGCCAACATATCCGGGGATCTCATGGGTCGCTTCCCGAAGATTCACCGATGACGTATGACTCGCACTTTATTAATCTGGGATTAATTAGATGAGAGAGAAAATTAATCTGGGATTAATTACGGAGATATTTTATTTGGGATAAAATATTAATTAAAGAGAGCGAACGATTAATTTGGAATTAATCGATAAAATAATATATTCGATATATTATACGAAATTGGATTTCCACGCGGAATTGAAATTAGATTTTAAGCGAACGAGTTAATTTAGAATTAAATCGTTAGCGACGTGAATAATAATTTTGCTTGGCATAATTATTTAATTACGTCGCAACGGAAAATTTGTTAATTTGGAATTAACGAACCCGAGCCCGGGAGTGTTTGCGAGCGCACTCGCATTACGAATTAAAATTCGGCCCACAAGTCACATCAAGCGTCAAATCACTAGTCAATCGATTGATGTGATGTCTAGTCACTTTGAGTGATATGACAACATGTCACTATTGATTGATGGTGGTAGATGGAAGGCATTAATTGTCTTTTGCCTTTGACTTTTTGGAAAAGGAAAAATGGTATATGTTTAATTGTTTTTTGAAATCAATAAACCAATACACAAAACACATTTTTCTCCTCTCTCTTTTCTCTCCCCACTCTCTCGCCTAAGGGGCATTCTTCCTCTTCTTTCACTGCATTTTGCCGAGAGTTGTAGGAAGCTAAAGGAAATTTTTGTGGCAAAAATTCCTAAGTGCTAGCACACTTCCGGAGTCTTGCGAAGGTGATAGGGAACCGCACTTGTGAGCTTGGAATCACAACACAAAGCTTGGAGCTTGATGGAGGTGATGACCGAAAATTTGGAGGCCAAATTTCTGCCCACTGCCGAGAGCTTCATCACCATGGAGGAAATTTTTTTTTCTTCGACGCATCGCTCAACCGCTCAATGTAAGTATTCCGCAACTTCCTTGATGTATTCGCATATTATTTCATTGCTTTAAATTGATCCTTGGGACCTTAGAGAAACCCAACACATAGGACACCACTTATCTCCACATTGGTATGATATTGTCCACTTTATGCCTAAACCCTCATGAATTTGCTCTTAGGCTATACCCAAAAGGCCTCAAACCAATGGAGATATTGTTCATACTTATAAACTCATGATCCTCCCCATTTCTAGTCAATGTGGGACTTTGTTTGCACACCCAACAACATGCATATCTAAAAAACTGATAATATTTGTTACATAAATCTATTAACAAATCACATTATATATTGAAGATTGAAATTCATGTTTTCTATCTTTTTTTATTGAAATATAACTTAATAAAACGATAGATTACTCATTAAAAAGTGACTATCTCTCAATAATTAAAATATTAAGATACTTTTATAAAATTATTTCATTTAAATTCTTATACTATTTATAAATTATAAATTTATATATACTTAATTTCAAAACTCTTCCTAAGTTTCTCATTCATCCTCAACCCTCCCAAAGCTCCTCTTTAACCCATTCATAATTCGAGATCTCCCCTTATTTGGTTGAAGTCCAGTATATTTGGAAAGAATTTGGATATTTTTGTATGCAATATTTTTCTCTCTTCTAAATAAATATGAATGTAATTTAATAAGCTCGATATTTTAAAAATAATTATACATGTATATGAACTAAATTTAAACTCAAGATTCAAAAAATAATTGTACCTGTACTTGAACTAATCTTAATCAAATACTATAATTAAAAAAAAAAAAAAACATATACATTGAACTACACACATACACACATAAACAATTGTCATCTTTATATCAAAGTTTCAACATGCCAACACATAGTCGATTATTATGGTAACTTCATGATTCTTTGTGCACTTTATATAGTTCCATAAAACTTGAACTAGAGAATATGGAAACACAATTGAAATGACCAAAAGCACTGATGGGATTGTTACTCGGTGCAAAGTATAAGATAAATTCATTTGAAATATTTGTTTCATAAAGAATATTTAATTTACTGGATGTTCCCCAAAACAATAATCATCCTGAATTTATTCTATTAGGTATTTTTTAAGATATTATATTAAGAATTTGAAAAGAGTTCTTTTGTTTGAAATATTTTTTAAGAGTGTGTTAATAACTAAAGTTCTATTCACATGATTTCTCATATTTGCTTTGCATCGAGTAAATTTATCTTTCAGAGCCTGGTATTAGGAGTTAGCAATTACCATTCCATGGTACTAATTTTTTCCTATTGGGAACTGCAAGATTAGGTTGAGTAACTCAAAAAATAGTGCTAAAAAATGTCAGGTCCTTAGGATTGTCTACTATTTTAGAAGAATCTGAATCTCCCAAAAATAATGGAAGATTTGAAACCTAGGAAGATTGATGAGAAGTTCCAAAAAATAATTATTAGTGTGAGCTTAGTGTTCAATAACACATATTCTTTTAGTGTTATGAATATGGATATAAAGACTGGGAAATAGAGTTTGATTTGTATTTGATAAATGAAAGAGGATTTTTCTTTTTCTAGGTTTTTTAGTTAACTGTTACAGTTTTCTCTCATATGTGATAACTATCAGAAATATCATTTGCTTTTTAAAAAATGACAAAATCTATTTATGAATTTCTAACTAAGTTCTTACAAAAATGCACAACTTATTTAACTCCAAACACTACGAACATTGAAAAAAGGATATGCGAGCAAAGTAAACATTAAAAATATGTACATATCCCATCTTCAAAATCATAATAGAAAATCAATGTAAACATTCAATCAAAGTTAAAAATAATGTGTTAAAATTATAATATAAAATGACATAAAATGTATATTATCTAAAACATTCAGCGCGATAAACATTCAATCAAATTTAAAAATAATGTGTAAACATTATAGTAAAAAAATTGAAATTACCTACAAGTACACTTAAAAATATATATATATACTCAAGAGGGGTGAATTGGGTATGTAAAAAAATAATATGGAATTAAAAAAAATTTGTCAATTTTACGCTATTAAGCTAGTAGCTTTACCAATTAAGCTTAATAATCAATTTCTATAATTAATACACCCACAAGTAATTTTCTCAATGACAAGTTATACTAAATATTATGAAAATGTAATGTAAAATTTATAATAAATTAAAGAGATATGATTATAGAAATTGACTCCGGATTTATAGTGGTTCGACCAACAATGCCTACGTCCACTCCTCCAAGTCGCGCTTGAAGCTTTCCACTAATTTGAATCCACAACTTACACCGCGTTTTCCATGGCTCACTCACAACCAAGTGTTTTGTAGTCTGTAAGCTTGAGTATGAGAGTGTATGATGATGAAAGTTTTGTTTAACTCTCTGTTTTTGTCTTAGAGAAAATTATATGAAAGTTGAAGAAGTTGGCGAAAATGAAATTGGGGCTCAATTTATAAAGAGAGTGAAATATTGCATCTGCTCTGACTGAGAGTGGTATGTCGGTCTGCCAAAGCATAATAGTTATAATACCGTTGAAGATTAAAGAGCAATACTGAATTACTGACCGGTATGGAGGTCGGTATGTCGTTTAACTCACCGGTATGGGGATCGGTAAGGATCGTCCCGATTCCAGTGGTTGTGCAAACTCCAACTGACCGGTATGGGAGATCAGTATGAAGCAACCTGATTCCATAAAGTATGCAAATCTGCTCAAGGCATAGCATGGACACCGGTATGCCGGGTGTAGGAGACTGATATGTCGGTCTCAGTGCTGAAAATGCAAAATTTGATAGTTGAAAAATAATTTTCACATGACCCATATGCATCTAAATGAATGTGCCGATATACTATCAGCTTAGAGACTTAAATTAAGACCTTACTTTACAAAAATTGCTAAGCTAAGACCACATAAAAAGTTCTTCAATAGGCGCTAGTCTTCACATCAATTGCTCTTCACCACCAATACACTTCGATACTTTATTGATGATTTTTGCTCCCCCTCAATATTAGCTCTCATTCAACATGTGATTGTCTTCAATATAGCTCTATAAAACTTATACAAACACAATAGTATATCTTTTCTCCCTCTTGATAAATGGGTGAGGGAAACACAAGTTTTAATCTCATTTTATGATTTCTCTCTCTTTGACATTATCAAAAAGGATAGAGAAATAAAAATTAAGCTCTATTAGATTACCAACCAATATGTGCACAAAACATATGAAAGTTCATTAACATACACATTTAGCATTTTTCTTACAATTTTTCCATTTTTCCATACAATATAAAATTCATGCATAAATCATCAAAATCATTCAAATTAAGCCAATATCCATGCATTTCATTTTCAACCAATAATGATCAATGGCAAGAAATATTAAATGCTAAAAATTCAAAAGGATCTCATATATCATACAAATCAATAAATCTTATGTGATACCATTTGATACTAAATAAGATTAATAATATGGGATCATTTTCATTTCTCATTAGTGGACATTTCCCAAAGATTTCCTGTAACACCCCAAATAAATTTACGGACTAAATTATTAAGTTTGTGGAAGTTGGAATTAAAGATGCGGTTTAGGACAAGTTTAGGGTGGCAAACGAATTTTTGCCATATTAGTTTTTATTTATTTTACACACACACACACTGTTAGCATATACGAAAGAAAGAAAATAAAGATAAGAAAGAAGATTAGAAGCAGACGTGAGAGACGTGAGAGAGAAAGAAAGAAAAAAAGAAAAAGGAAATATAGTTTTGGTCCCGATCCGACCAATCCATAGCTCAAACCCGACCGAGCCTTTAAGGAAAAGTGTAGATCTCGTCGAGAGGATTATTTTGGTGGTGGTTTCATCTTGGGAAACTTCCAATTTTTGTAGAGATCTCGGTAAGAAACTTTTTATGGTTTTTCTTGATTTCCCGTTGATCCGGAACTCCGATCGACGAACCGTCAACGCCATTAGATCCGGGAGAGAGAGGGGATCGCTCGGCCGTCGGAAAATTTCCGATCGGACCGGCGCGTGGAGCTCACGCGCGTCCTATGTGGCGGCGCGTGAGGCCCACGCGCGGCCTGGCCAATCGGCGCGTGTCCACCACGCGCCAGACAGTATTCTCGTGCTGTTTTCCCGAGTCTCCTCCGCGAATTTCAGACCATTCCGAGTACTAATGGACCTCTGAATCTTAAATTTCGTTAGGATTGCGAGAACGACCGAATCACGTTTCTTGCATATTCTTTCATTTATTCTAGTTAGGATTATGTTCCTTATAGTAAATTCTTTTGTCTGTTAGGTGATCGTGATACCGTAAGCAGAGACGATCCTGCTGCACAGTTCCTTTCTCAGTAGTCAGTTCACCAGGTGCGTGGATAAGCCTGTAACATTGATGTTTTCAAAAGTATATAGTATGTATGTTTTCTTAAATGAATTTTAAGGTAATGCATTAAATGAGTTTGTTTTCAGAAAGTTTATATATTTTGTTATGAAGTATGGATCGAATATTGATTATGTTGAAATCATGTGTTTGTGATATATGAGAAACTTGCATGATTTGAGATATATGAGCATGGATTTTGGAAATGATTTTTATGTTAGGATGCACCCCGGTGTACTTATATGTGCCAGATTATTGCCATGAGATAAGGTCTCATGTTGCCAGTTATTGCCGTGAGATAAGGTCTCATGTTGCCAGTTTGCTCCGGATGCCAGTTTTGCCGTGGGGAAGCCCCATGTTGCCAGCTTTGCCGTATTTGTCATGAGGTTGTGCATATAGATGAATAAACAGATTTATCATTACAAAGTATTTTTGAGCAGTATGAAATTTATGAGAAATAGATTTATGATTTGAGTTTTATGAGAAATGAGATTTACGATTTCAAGTAAATGTTTGAGATATCGATTTACAGCTTATGTATTTTTTATATTATGAAAGACTTGTTCGATCCACTTTGTTACTTGATTATCCACGGCACTGAGCTGTGATCCATTGCACTAAGCGTGAGCTTACCCCCCATTCCTTAACATTTCAGGTTTAGCAGATTAGTAGATCGTTCTTTCATCTGCTGTTTCGTCATCATTCCTGCCAGTAGAGAAAAGGTTGTGCCAACAGTAGAGTGTCTTTATTATATTTTGAGACTGTATTTCTAGATATGTATTTCTTGGGAGAATTTGTTATGTGGTTTTAGGCATTGAGCCTTTAATTGATTCTGAGATTATTGTGTTTCCTTTATGGATATTATGTTGAGTTGGATCATGGAGATCCTAGTTTTATGATGAGATTTTATTTTTTTTCAGTTTAGATTTTTCCTTGTATTTGGAGGATTAGTCCATATTACAGGGGAAACTCTGCCAGTTTCTAGTCTTCGTCTCACCCCTACCCTACCTAAGGGGACAGGTGTGACATTTAATGGTATCAGAGCCCAGGGTTCATAGATTCTGTAGACACTTCATTTTCTTGATTAGTTATTCTATGTCTTCTAGCGGTTGACATCTTCCTAGCATAATGTTCCTCCAGCTCCTGCAGCACCTCAGAAAAATATTCCAGCACCTCATCCACCTCCTCCAGTAAATCAGGGTTTCCTATACCTCGTCCTCCAGGTTACTACCCTTCCACCTTATTATGCTCCTCCACCAGCAGATGTTCCTCCTGGTGCTTACCCTTATCCGTATTACTACCCTCCAGCATGGGGTCATGGTCCAGCACAGGTAACTCCTTTAGTTAATGAAGATAATATTGCTAAAGGAATGAAAGAAAGAGGAGCTGTTGAGTTTGATGGGAAGAAGGATCCCATTGTAGCTGGAAATTTCTTGGACAGGATTGAGAAGGCTTTTGAGTTGATGAGATTAACTGATGAACAGAAATGCCACCATGTGTATCAACTTTTGACTGAGCAAGCTGATAAATGGTGGAAGAGTGTAAGAGGTAAATTCTCAGAGACTAATGTGTTAACTTGGGAGAAGTTCAAGAGGGAGTTCATGAGTAATTATATGAATTCTGCGTTTATGGATGAGAAGAGAAGGGAATTTTATAGGTTGACTCAAGGTAGCCGCACAGTTGATCAGTATGACACCGCATTCCATGAGTTAGTGCAGTTTTTTTCACATTTGAGAGACCATGAACAGGGCAAGATGGATCATTTTCTTAACGGTCTGAATGCAGAATTGAGATCCAGGATCAGATTATTTCCTATGAACAGTTTGACAGAGATGGCAGATTTTGCTAGAAAAGCAGAGTTTGCAGAAAGAGAATGGCAAGTTGGGCTAGATTTTCAGATAAGGAAGAGAAACAGGGAGCATCGATCTTTTGGAGAAGGAAATCAGAGTAAGAAATGGGGTGACTCAAGACCCAGTGGTAGTTATCAGATGAGTTCTGGCCAGCCGCAGAAACAAAGTCGACCTACAGTTAGTCAGAGTTCAGTGAGAGCTCCACTTAGTGGGTTTCCTAGTGGTCAGCAAGGCCAAGCTCAAGAAAGAAGATTTCCACCATGTACTATTTGTGGGAAGAATCATCCTGGAGAGTGCAGATTGGGTACCAAAGGTTGCTATTTGTGCGGAGAAGTGGGTCACTTGAAGAGAGATTGTCCTAATGTTAGCAGTAGACAGACTCAGAGGACAGTTGCTCCTCCAGCTCAGAATTTCAGAGGCAATTTTAGTCAGAGTGGGGTTCGTGGTCAGACTTCTGGAGCTCACACAGGTTCAGGCTCAGAGTAGAGTTGCTCCAAGTGGTCAGACTAGCAGACCTAGAGCCCAAGGCAGAGTGTTCGCTATGACGCAGCAGGAAGCTTTAGCAGCACCAGAGGTATCACAGGTATGGTGTCTATCTTTGGTCGGAATGCCCGATACTTATTGATCCCGGTGCTACACATTCCTTTGTTTCAAAATCTTTTGCATTGCATGCCGATAGAGAAGGGAGTGAGCTTAGATTGTGAGTTAGTTGTTGCTACCCCTGTCGGATATTCCTTTATTGCTAAGCAAGTTTACAGAGGATGTGTAATTTGTGTTGGTGAGCATGATTTGTTAGCAGATTTGATTTGTGTGGAGATACATGATTTTGATGTCATTTTGGGTATGGATTGGTTATCTTTTCATCGAGCAACAGTAAATTGTCATGAGAAAGTTGTGGATTTTGAGGGTCTGGATGGGCAAAGATTTTCCTTTAGAGGGGAGAGAAGATTTGTTCCCTCCTATGTGATATCTGCAATACGAGCCAGTAAGTTGTTGCGGAAAGGTTGTGATGCATATTTAGCTCACATAGTAGATACCAGAATAGGTACATCAGAATTCATGAGATTTCGGTTGTGAGGGAATTGCAGATGTATTCCAGATGAACTACCTGGTTTACCACCGGATAGAGAAGTTGATTTCAGCATCGATGTAATTCCTGGTACAGCCCCTATATCCTTTGCTCCTTACAGGATGGCTCCTGTAGAGTTGAAGGAGTTGAAGATACAATTGCAAGAACTGCTAGATAAAGGCTTTATAAAGCCTAGTTTTTCACCATGGGGTGCACCAGTGTTATTCGTGAAGAAGAAAGATGGTTCCATGAGATTGTGTATCGATTCGTAACAAATATCCTTTGCCTCGGATTGATGATCTTTTCGATCAATTACGGGGAGCCAAGGTATTCTCCAAAATAGATTTGAGATCCGGGTACCATCAGCTAAAGGTGAAGGAATCAGATATACCTAAGACGGCTTTTAGAACTCGATATGGACATTATGAGTTTTTAGTAATGCCATTGGTTTAACTAATGCACCAGCTGCTTTTATGGACTTGATGAATCGGGTATTCAAACATTTTTTGGATAAGTTTGTCATTGTGTTTATTGACGATATCTTAGTGTATTCTAGTAGCAAAGATGAGCATGAAGAACATCTAAGAATCGTCTTACAGACTCTGAGGGAGAAGGAGTTGTATGCCAAGTTTAGCAAGTGTGAGTTTTGGCTTGACAGAATTGCATTCTTAGGCCATGTCATTTCTGCAGATGGCATTTTAGTAGATCCCAAAAAGATAGAAGCAGTGGTTAATTGGGAATCGCCTACCAATGCGACTGAGATACGGAGTTTCTTGGGTTTAGCAGGCTACTACCGACGTTTTGTTCAGGGATTTTCTATCATTGCAGCACCATTGACGAAACTTTTGAAGAAGAATGCAAAATTTGTGTGGACTGAGGAGTGTCAGCAAAGCTTTGATAAACTTAAGAAGTGTTTGACAACTGCTCCAGTGCTTACTCTTCCATCAACATTGGTGAATTTGTGGTGTATAGTGATGCCTCGAGGAAAGGTTTGGGTTGTGTGTTGATGCAGCATGGGAAGGTGATATCTTATGCTTCTCGACAGCTTAGACCTCATGAATTGAATTATCCTACTCATGATTTGGAGTTAGCTGCAGTAGTGTTCGCACTGAAGATTTGGAGACATTATTTGTATGGAGAGAAATGTGAAATCTTCACGGATCATAAGAGTCTCAAGTATTTACTCACACAGAAGGAGTTAAATATGAGACAGAGACGCTGGATCGAGTTATTGAAAGATTATGATTGTACTATTGACTATCATCCGGGGAAGGCTAATGTAGTAGCAGATGCCCTTAGCAGGAAATCATCGAGTATTCTAGCTCATATGGAAGTTCTCTACGTTGCCATTGCTAGTGGAACTCAGATCTTTGAGAGTTGACTTATCAGTTGGTGATTCAGGATCTCTTTTAGCAACTCTTAAAGTCAGGCCTATTTTAGTAGAGAGAGTCAGGGAAGCTCAGACTCAGGATGCTAGTTTTATGAAGATTATTGATGAAGTAAAAAGAAAGAACGTTCAGATTTCTTGCTTAAAGATGACAACACATTGATGTATGAAGATAGATTATGTGTACCTGAAGTTGAGAGCTTGAAGAGAGAGATCATGGAAGAAGCCCATTGTTCTGCTTATTCTATGCATCCAGGCAGCACTAAATGTATAGAACTCTCAAGGAGAATTATTGGTGGAAAGGCATGAAGAAAGAGATAGCAGAGTTTGTATCAAAGTGTTTATCGTGTCAGCAGATTAAAGCAGAACATCAGCATCCAGCAGGTACTTTGCAATCACTTCCTATTCCTGAGTGGAAGTGGGAACACATCACTATGGACTTCGTGTCAGGACTGCCTCGTACGAAGAAAGGACATGATTCAGTATGGGTGATTGTTGACAGATTGACTAAATCAGCTCATTTTCTACCTGTCAGAGTAGATTATTCTTTGAATAAGTTAGCAGAGCTCTATGTTGATGAGATAGTGAGACTTCATGGAACTCCAGTGTCAATCGTATCAGACAGAGATCCAAGATTTACCTCCAGATTTTGGCCAAGTCTACAAGAGGCTTTGGGTACTAAAGTAAAGTTTAGTACTTCTTTTCATCCTCAGACAGATGGGCAGTCAGAGAGAACCATACAGACTTTAGAAGATATGTTGAGAGCTTGTGTTTGGAATTTAAAGGTAGTTGGGATCAACATCTATCTTTGATGGAGTTTGCTTACAATAATAGTTACCATGCTAGTTTGGGCATGGCACCTTATGAGGCATTATATGGAAGGAAATGTAGAACTCCTATATGTTGGGATGAAGCAGGTGAGAGGAAACTCTTAGGTCCTGAGATTGTTCAGATTACTGTTGATAAGATAGAAGTGATCAGATCAAAGTTGAAGACAGCTCAAGATAGACAGAAGAGTTACGCAGATCTAAAAAGGAAAGACATCGAGTATCAGGTGGGAGACAAGGTATTTTTGAAGATTTCTCCTTGGAAGAGTGTCATGAGATTTGGCAAGAAAGGGAAGTTGAGTCCTCGGTTTATTGGGCCGTATGAGATCGTGGAGCGAATTGGACCAGTTGCCTACAGATTAGCATTGCCACAGGAATTGTCAAAGATTCACAATGTTTTCCACGTGTCCATGTTGAGGAAGTACATCAGATCAGATCCCTCCCACATTTTGCAGGAGCAACCAGTTGAGTTGAGAGAAGACTTGACATATGCTGAAGAACCAGTGGAATTCTAGCTAGAGAGTTGAGACAGTGAGAAACAGGACGATTCCATTGGTAAAAGTCCTTTGGGGTAAACACTCGAAGGCAGAAGCAACTTGGGAGCTTGAGGAAGACATGAGGAATAAATATCCTCACTTGTTTCCACCCTCTGGTATGTGAATTTCGAGGACGAAATTTTTTAGGGGGAGAGAGTTGTAACACCCCAAATAAATTTACGGACTAAATTATTAAGTTTGTGGAAGTTGGAATTAAAGATGCGGTTTAGGACAAGTTTAGGGTGGCAAACGAATTTTGCCATATTAGTTTTTATTTATTTTACACACCACACACTGTTAGCATATACGAAAGAAAGAAATAAAGATAGAAAAGAGATTAGAAAGCAGACGTGAGAGACGTGAGAGAGAAAGAAAGAAAAAAAAAAAAAGAGAAATATAGTTTTGGTCCCGATCCGACCAATCCGTAGCTCAAACCCGACCGAGCCTTAAGGAAAAGTGTAGATCTCGTCGAGAGGATCATTTTGGTGGTGGTTTCATCTTGGGAAACTTCCAATTTTTGTAGAGATCTCGGTAAGAAACTTTTTATGGTTTTTCTTGATTTCCCGTTGATCCGGAACTCCGATCGACGAACCGTCAGCGCCATTAGATCCGGGAGAGAGAGGGGATCGCTCGGCCGTCGGAAAATTTCCGATCGGACCGGCGCGTGGAGCTCACGCGCGTCCTATGTGGCGGTGAGGTGTGCGCAGGCCCACGCGCGGCCTGGCAATCGGCGCGTGTCCACCACGCGCCAGACAGTATTCTCGTGCTGTTTTCCCGAGTCTCCTCCGCGAATTTCAGACCATTCCGAGTAGTAATGGACCTCCGAATCTTAAATTTCGTTAGGATTGCGAGAACGACCGAATCACGTTTCTTGCATATTCTTTCATTTATTCTAGTTAGGATTATGTTCCTTATAGTAAATTCTTTTGTCTGTTAGGTGATCGTGATACCGTAAGCAGACGACCTGCTGCACAGTTCCTTTCTCAGTAGTCAGCTCACCAGGTGCGTGGATAAACCTGTAACATTGATGTTTTCAAAAGTATATAGTATGTATGTTTTCTTAAATGAATTTTAAGGTAATGCATTAAATGAGTTTGTTTTCAGAAAGTTTATATTTTTGTTATAAGTATGGATCGAATATTGATTATGTTGAAATCATGTGTTTGTGATATATGAGAAACTTGCATGATTTGAGATATATGAGCATGGATTTTGGAAATGATTTTTATGTTAGGATGCACCCCGTGTACTTATATGTGCCAGATTATTGCCATGAGATAAGGTCTCATGTTGCCAGTTATTGCCGTGAGATAAGGTCTCACGTTGCCAGTTTGCTCCGGATGCCAGTTTTGCCGTGGGGAAGCCCCATGTTGCCAGCTTTGCCGTATTTGTCATGAGGTTGTGCATATAGATGAATAAACAGATTTATCATTACAAAGTATTTTTGAGCAGTATGAACTTTATGAGAAATGAGATTTATGATTTGAGTTTTATGAGAAATGAGATTTACGATTTCAAGTAAATGTTTGAGATATCGATTTACAGCTTATGTATTTATTTATATTATGAAAGACTTGTTCGATCCACTTTGTTACTTGATTATCCACGGCACTGAGCTGTGATCCATTGCACTAAGCGTGAGCTTACCCCACATTCCTTAACATTTCAGGTTTAGCAGATTAGTAGATCGTTCTTTTCATCTGCTGTTTCGTCATCATTCCTGCCAGTAGAGAAAAGGTTGTGCCAACAGTAGAGTGTCTTTATTATGTTTTGAGACTGTATTTCTAGATATGTATTTCTTGGAGAATTTGTTATGTGGTTTTAGGCATTGAGCCTTTAATTGATTCTGAGATTATTGTGTTTCCTTTATGGATATTATGTTGAGTTGGATCATGGAGATCCTAGTTTTATGATGAGATTTTATTTTTTTTCATTTAGATTTTTCCTTGTATTTGGAGGATTAGTCCATATTACAGGGAAACTCTGCCAGTTTCTAGTCTCCGTCTCACCCCTACCCTACCTAAGGGGACGGGTGTGACATTTCCTACAAAGCATTTAAGTATATTTTGGGTGTCCAAACTTTATTGAGTCCATGGGAGTTAGTCTTGATTCCTTGGGAAATCCATGCATTCACTTTTATATTTTTGTACATGCAATCAATATTTTGTGTCTTTTCTTATTGATACACAACATGTGACTTTTCATCAAAAGTAACATGTAATGAGAAGTGGATGTCCTTAAACAAATATTTTTTCAAATTTTCTTTTGATGTAAGGCCTAATATCATAATCTTTCACTTTTAAAAACACATTTTTAGGATCCAATCAACATATTAAAAATTTTCTCTCCCAAAATAAAATTTTGCAACAATTTTATGCAAATCCACAATCTTTTTATATTCAAAACAACATTTTATTCAATAAGATTTTCCATCACATGTATTTGAGCTAGATGACATGCTAGATATGATCATTTCAAGTTTTAACTTTTCATCTTTTAAACATGCTATTTCTTTTTCATGCATATCATTTTTCTCAATAATTGATGCTGATCATGTAATAGTGATAAATGATAATTTTTTTTATCAATTTATGCTTTTTTTCTAAGCAATCATATAATTCATGCAATTCATTGAAAATATCAAGCAATTCATCATATTCAAGGGAATCATTTACCTTTCCTCATTGTTTTCCAATAGTAGATCATCAATAATCATGAAGCGAGATTTCTTATTCCCTCATCTCTTTCCTCCTTGGATGAGCTAGAGTCGATATCGCTCCAAGTTGCTTTCATTACTTTCCTCTTGAATTTTCCTTTGAATCTCCTTATTGGGCAATCGACAACCATATGACCCGACTTTTCACACTTATAGTTATGACTTTATCTTTCTTGCGCTTTCGTGGTCAATTTTCTTCCCTATTCTCATCCATCCAATATTTCTCTTTATACTTTTCGAATTTGAGGAATTTCTCAAATTTATTTGTCAAGTGTCCACTCATCATCACTATCGTCTTTCTTCATACCTTGAGCTAGTATCATCCCATTTTCTCACAAATGACTTAAGACTCTTCGCTTCTTTTTTTTTTCTTCTTCCCTTAGGTCCATATTGAGCTTCATCTCATATTCCAACAATTTTCCTATTAATCATCCAATTTCAATTCAAATTGTTGATATTATTTGAGTCCTTGATGGAGGATCTGCAAATCCTATTCTCTTTAGAGAGTGACCTAAGAATTTTCATCATCACCTGATCACTTGAGTCAATAATTTTTCCCAAAACACTAAATTGATTTACAATCATTGTGAACTAGAAATCATCATTTGCTCAAGATCTTCATAGGTTTTCATTTAAAACTATCTAAATCGCACAGGAACTAGTTGATCTTTGATTCTTTGACTTGATTTGTGCCCTCATTGACCATTTCCAAAGAATTCCACAACTCATATGCATTTCCAAATTCCAAAAGCTTGTTAATTTGACTCCGATCAATTACACAAAGAAGATGATTATGTGCCTTACTATTTCGAGAGGCTTCCATGAAATCCTCATCGGTCCATTCAAAAGGCGGCTTCAGAAAGTCCACACCATTGCTATCCTTATTCATTGGCATTCTTGTACCATTTGTGATCACTTTGAATGATTGCACATCAACGACAAGAATGTAGTTCAATTTCCTTATCGTCCAATAGCTATAATCAATTTCGGTGTAGAAGAGAGGTCTAGTTGTTGAGAATCCCTCAACAATATTTGTTGAGTAGCTTGTAGAGGCCATGATCTATTCTCAGACGGTTAGGTCTTTATCGAAAATACCTCACTCTGATACCAAATGAAATTACCTACAAGCACACTTAAACAACAACTATACCGAAGTGGAGTGTGAATTGGGTATGTGACAAAATAATACAGAATTTAAAAAATTTTGCTGATTTTACGCTACTAAGCTAGTAGTTTTACAATTAAGCTTAATAATCAATTTCCACAATTAATGAACCCAACAAATATTTTCTCAATGACGAGTTATACTAATATATGAAAATGTAATATAAAGCTTGCAATAAATTAAAGAGATAGGGTTAGAGAATTGACACACCACCGGATTATAGTGGTTCGGCCAACAATGTCTACGTCCACTCCTCCAAGTCGCGCTTGAAGCTTTCCACTAAATTAAATCTACAATTTACACCGAGTTTTTCGTGACTCACTCACAACCAAGAGTTTTAATCCCCTAGGTTCACTCCAAACCTTTACATAAGACTTTTATCACCTAGGCTCACTCATTAAACCTTTACAATGAGTTTTCACTATAGGCTCACTCATAAACCTTTTACAATGAAAAATGCACCCTTTTGAGTATATCCACTCAACAATGAATTTCTAAACCTCAAGTGTTTGAATAATAAAGTTTAGAATACCACTTGTGCACTCACAAAAGATAATAAATATTTAGGATTTGAGTTGTTAACCTAAGTAATCTAAGTTCCCTACAAATGATATGAAGGGTAGTGTGTGAGCTTGAGTATGAGAGTGTATGATGATGAAGGTTTTATTTAACTCTCTGTTTTTACCTTAGAATAATTATATGAAGGTTGAAGAAGTTGGCAAAAATGAAATTGTGGCTCAATTTATAGAGAAAGTGAAATACTGCCCAGTGAAATA
>SKCR01009410.1:0-79156 GCA_019454045.1 Zanthoxylum bungeanum
AGAATAAAGGTTGTTTCTCCCAAGAATTCTCGAGAATTTTCATGAAAGCCAAGCTTTCACCGATTGTTATTATGGGAATCATTTTCGAGAAATGAACCTATTATCATTATTTTATAGGACATTACTGTCATTACGCTCCCACTAACCTCTTTATATACACAAGAATCATTTTGATGTTGTAAACATCCTCCAAAGGTTTCGTTAAGGAAAGCGGTTTTGGCATTCAGCTACCACATTTCATAAATGAAATATGCAGCATTAGCAAGCATTGTCCAAATGGATTTACCGTGGCAACAGGTAAAAGGTTTCGTCGTAATCGACATAATGTTGATAACGATACATTTTCGCTACAAGCCTAGCTTAGTACGTTGGTATGTTGCCTTCTATGTATGTCTTCCTTGAAGACTTATATAGTACCAATAGGCACAATGCCTTACGGTACATCAACTAGTATCTAAACATAGTTGATATACATGGAATCCATTTCGGATATCATGGCACTTTGCTATAATAGGGAGTCGATACCTTGTATCACTTCCTTATACGTAGTCAGTTGGTATTCCTCCAAAGATTGACATCTTTATGAGGGTGAGATCAGAAACCCATACCTCAGTTGTTTTCGACTCTGTCCGACTTACGCGGTTCTTGTGTATTCGAAGATTACTGGTATAGTTTCATCATTGATGAAACTATTTATGTTCCATTAAGATTCGGTGCCGGGAATAGTTTACTCCGATTTTCAATCGAGTTTTAACTATCCTTGATGAGTGGTAAATCTATCACTATTTCCCACTCATTTAAACTAATATTTTGTATAGTTTCTTGAGTTTTGTGAATATTTTGATGTGTTTTGTGTTATTTTGTAGATAAATAAAGTTTGGAAAGCATTGGAGGCAATTTGGGGCAAAAAAAGACAAAAATGCGTCAACATGGATATTTTGGTCTTTAGCACGTCGTGACGCCAAGCCTTCCACGTCGCGACGTCTAAATGCGCTGAACAGTGCTAACGTGCGCCGGGTCCACAAATCAGAATCTGAGAAAAGTTTGACTTTGCTAAAATGCCCGTGCCAACGTGTCACCATCACAGCCGATCTGCTAACATGCACCGTGACACGTGTCAGCATCCTACTGTGCCGACAGTCATCATCGCCACGTGTTCCACGTGTCATCCTACGTGTCTCCATGTCATCAGCCACGTCAGCAAGTCAACAGGTCAACATGCCACGTGTCGTGCCACATCATCATCAGCCAATCAGGAAGTGACACGTGTCGTATTCTATGGTGCCGACAGTCTCTTTCCCACGTGTCGCCACGTCGTCGCCACGTCATGGCCACGTCAGCATCAATATTTGAGTATCTAATCCTTATCTGACACGTGGCGGATAAGAATCTCAACGACCAATCAGAAGCCGCCACGTGTCACAATATTGAAGCCCACCCCGCGCCGTGTCACACGCCACCAGCCAACCACAGAGCTGATCATCATTGATTAAATCCTGAGCTTGCGAGGAGCCACTTCGGCAACCAGCTCGCGTGTTATCACGTACGTTAGCAAGACTTTTCAGCTAATTAATCTGAGCCGTTCGGAGATTAACAGAGGCGAGCACATATTCGAGCTTCAGTAAGAAATGAGGTCGAGAGTAAATTCATCCACTAACATTCTTCAAGCTGTTTTAGCTAATCGCAGATGACGTCTCCTTATATAATTGACTAACTGAGATAAATTTGTCAATTCGCTGTGACATCTTAACTTCCTACCTGTTATCTATTTTAAGATTCTATTGGATTAACCAATTTTTCATTCGTTTCTATTACCTTTTCTAAGAGAGATTTCTACTTTCAATTTTTAGTTTTTTAGTTTTGTTTTGTACTTATTTTTTGTTTTGTTAATATGTAATTTTTTTACTTTTACTTTTTACAGTTTTTATTATTTACCATGAGAGGTAACTCCCCCAGCTAGGGTAAAGGTAATTCTTACTGTTACTATTTAGATTAACTCCCTTAATATAATATATTCACTATTTAAAATATTGACTTAAAAAGATACCGCCAGATTGGTCGGTTGGTAATTTATTTTAATCTGATTTAAACCTGACTAATAAAGGATACCGCTTATATGGCTGGTTGGAAAAAGAATCACAAGTTTATATATTATTTTATGGGAGATATCTAAATTTGTAGTAGTAAAAGTAATTCCTTTTACCTTAGCATTTTATTTTATGTAATTTACTTTTCAGTATTTACTTTACCGCATTTTACTTTATGTCTTTTTAAAACTTTCAAGTTTTACTAGCCCTAGTTATGTGTTGTAACTAAATTAGTTATCTGGGGTTGTGATGAAATCCAATATCACCGTTTTATAAGGGTTAGATTATAGCTGGGTATATAAAGATTTATTTATTGAGTCTTAAACTTAACGCTTTTTAATTAACTGGCCATTAATAAAATTGATCTGGTAATCTAAAATGAACTAGACATGGGGATTTTAGGTTTTCAGCCTTAGACTCAATAGCCCACGATCTTCCTTGGGATAGATAACCCTTTAATAGATTTCCTTACAGGATAGGAATATACCTGTCGGGCGGGGGTAGCCATAATTGGAACTTAAACTTAATGAATCCAGATAATTTGGTTGACATAGACATATGGTTCAATTGGGTTAACTGTGTATTTGTGTCTGACCATCGACAGAGGCTTACACATAATTTAGTGTTCCAGGTTAATAAATCAATATATTACCCAACTTTAAGATAACCATTTCATCTTTAAAATGATATTGGAAGAAAATCACAACCCTAGGTAGTTTTTTTTAATATTGATTTTTCTTAAAACCTATTTTCGACAATTTTTATTTACTTGTTTTTTTAAATTTAGAATCGTCACCATCTCAATCAATCAATCAACTTGTTAGATATTAGTAATCATTTGACCTCATAAAATTAATAGTTTAGATATTAAGTCCTCGTGGAATCGATATTTTTATACTACTTGAACGATACGTGCGCTTGCGTTATACGTGTGTGTTTACGCCGGTCAAGTTTTTGGCGCCGTTGTCGGGGACTTATTTATCTTTTACTATTAGTTTAGGGGTTAGATAGTTACTTGTATCTAATTTATTTTTACTTATTGTTTTTGTTTTCTTGTGTTTCAGGTTCTCAGAAACTTCATGAGACGAACTAGAAGCTTTGAACTCGACCGCTTGACCCGGAAATTGAAAGAACCATCAGACAGTTGAGAAGGAAAGGCAAGAAGGCCAAGAAGCTTTAGTCAACATGGAACCTGAACCTTTGAACGTTGCACCACCGATTCCCATTCGAGACAGAACCATTCCAATGGTTGACAGACTCATTTCCTGTATTGTACTTCCTCCCTTACCAGCAAATGCGTGTGACATCAAAACATGCATTCAGATGATTCAACAGTCAGTTCAATTCGGGGGGAATGCAACTGAAGATCCTAATGCCCACATCAGTAACTTCCTGGAAGTTTGCGGCACTTTTAACTACAACAGAGCATCAGAAGAAGCAATGAGACTGCGAGTTTTTCCATATTCCCTGAAGGACAGAGCTAAAGCTTGGCTACATTCACTACCAGCAGGTTCTATCACAACTTGGAACACTTTAGCCACCAAATTTCTTGCAAAGTACTTTCCACCAGCCAGAACCGGAAGCTGAGGAATGACATCACATCCTTTGTACAACAAGATTCAGAATCCCTCTGCGAAGCTTGGGAAAGGTACAAAGATTTGCTCCGAAATGTCCTCACCATGAGATTCCAAAATGGCTTCAAGTCCAAACATTCTATAATGGGATTTCTGGAATAATGAGAACCACAATCGATGTTGCTGCTAGAGGAGCCTTGATGGCAAAGGAGAAGATCAAGCCTGGGACCTAATCGAAGAAATAGCCAACAACAATTCCTTGTGGCCAACAGACAGGAGCATGATCCAAAGAATTGCAGGAATTTATGAAGTTGGAGCAAACACAGCAGTGAATACCAGGCTGGATCAGATATGCAAATGTCTAGAAACACTTAGCACGCAAGTTGTGAACATCGCTGGAACCACAGTTCACCATGTGGAGGAGCACCAAAACCAAACCAACATGAAGATACGGTGAATTATGTCACAATTTCAACAGACAGGGGACAAATTCATATTCAACACCTACAACCCAGGGTGGAGGAATCATCCTAATTTATTCATGGAGCAACAATTCAGGCCAACAGCAAAAATATCCATCACCTGAATTCCAGCAACAGAACAAAAGTCAGAGCAGGCAAATGAATCAGGAATAACAGATAGTGTTGACCCACTTGAAAAAGTTAGAAGAAAAACAAGACTCTCAAGCAGCAAGATATGATGCTATGTTTCAATCCCAATCAGCATTAATTCAAAGTCAATCTGTTTCTATTAAAGCACTGGAGAATCAAATGGGACAACTTGCAATGCTCAGAGTTACAGACCTCCAGGTACCCTTCCTAGCAACACAGAGCCAAATCCAAGAACATGGGGAATGAGCAATGTCATGCTATCATGTTAAAAAGCGGTACTGAAATCAACAAAGATGTTGGAGTCAAAACAACTGCTGAGGAAGTTCCAAAAGAACAAAGCAAAAAATGGAGGAAAAAGAAGCAAGGAAAAAGAACAGATCACTCCACTTTCCACCTTTTCATCAACGTCTTCAGAAGAACAAATTGGACAAGCAATTTCCCGGTTCCTGGAAATCTTCAAAAAGCTGCATATCAACATTCCATTTGCAGAAGCGTTGGAACAAATGCCCACCTATGCCAAATTCATGAAAGATATTCTTTCACGAAAGCGGAGATTGGGAGATTACGAGACAGTAGCATATCGAAGAATGCAGTGCTATCATTCAGAGGAAACTTCCCCCGAAGTTGAAAGATCCTGGCAGTTCCATTGTTCCTTGCGTCATAGGAGAACACACTTGAAAGGCTTTGTGATAAGGCTTTGTTGTGATTTAGGTGCGAGTGTTAACTTGATGCCTTTTTCTATTTTCAAGGTTGACAAATTCACAGATTGGAGAAACAACGTGCCAACTTCCATTCTTGGCACTACACACATTATGTGATGACGCTAAGTTTCGAGAGGTGTAGTTGAGGATGTTGTGCTGGTCAAGAGAGAATTCATTTTCCCAGCAGATTTATTGTCCTTGATATGGAGGAAGACCCAGACGTGCCAATCATGTTTCAATGGCCTCTTGTTCTACAGGTCCGAAACCATTATTGATGACAAAAAGGAGAATAACCATGAGGGTTACAGGACCAAGAAGTACATTCGATGTTTTCAAGGCCATGAATTCCCAGATGATGAAAAGAAAGAGGAATGTTTCAAACTCGATGTATATCACAGTACCATTCACAGAACTCTGATGAAAGACAAAGTCTACTGACAAACTTAAAACATGTCAATTGCCTGTAAAGCCTAAAGATAAAGCATCTTTTGTACTGAATGAGCCAATTCTTGCACTACAGCAACAGAAGAGAAAGTTCCACCAGCTCAACGAATTGGAGGAATTTCACATCAGCCTTTTGAGGATGCCAAATTGTACAAAGAAAAGGGCAAGAAAAACATGATGAAAAGTTAGTGCGCATATAACTGGAACCAGGGCAGAAGGTACTGTTAAATAAATCAAGGGTGAAATTCTTCCCATGGAAGCCAAAATCACGGTGGTCAGGTCCATTTGTGATCACCAAAGTTTTCCCAAATAGAGCCGTTGAGATACATGATCCTGACGCTAACAAAACTTTCGAGGTTAAAACAAGCGTGTCAAGCACTTACTGGGGAGAATCATTTGAGCGACAAAAAGAAAGTGTTACACTTTCAGATCCAGCTTAACGTTCGAGAAGTCAAGTCTGGCTGACGACTTTAAACTTAGCGCTAGCAGGGAGGCAACCCATGCAATTTTTATATATATTGTGATTTGGTGTGATTAATTTTGTGTGTTTAGTTTTTTGCAGGTTAAGACATTTTTAGATGGAAGAAGCTCTCGCAAATCTTCACAAGCAATTTCATCTCTCCCTCAAAAATAATCTCTAATGAAAGTTTACAAAGCTCGCTTGGGACGGATGAGGTTACTGACAATCCATGGTGTTCCCAATGACATTCGTTGGGTAATTGAAGGCACGAGTCCGATTGGCAGGTGAGTCTTCTGACTCTTTTATTTCACATCTGTCTGGTTTTGGAAGAGCACCTATGCCAAGAAACGTAGAGCTAAGCAAATGGGTGTTTGTTTAAATGTGCACGAATTAATTGCAACACTCGTTGTCGTTCTTTAGGAATGGTGTCTGATAATCGCGAAGACAAAATTAAATTCATTAGGGATGGCTTGAGTAAGGAGTCTTTAGATGATATATCTTTAACTCTTGAGACGCATCTCAGTGGATATGTTCACATAGCCATTAGCAAAATTACATACACAATTCCAAAAAGAAAGACAACTGTTAAGTCTCGGGAATCTGACTCAAAAACCATGTTTGCCAATTTATAAGGAAAATTGGATGGAAGCTTGTCCCTGACGCATAGACGTCAATCAATCCGTTACTTTTTTGTAAATATTATATCTCTTTGTCTTTTCTTAATAATTGTGATTTGTTTTGTTGTTTTCTTTTATTTTCTCCGACAGGATCCAGACCTTTTTGACTATCACGATATTATTTCGCTACTAATCGTCCTCTGGAAGACTTGTGCTATGTTCTCACCCTTTTCAGGTACTATAATTCAGCCCGTCATTGCACTTTGGAAGGCATCCAGAGTTGAGAAAGAAATACATAAAAAATGGAAGCCACTTCAAGAAGACGAGTTGAAAACATCTGTGTGTTTTTGCGGTAGTAGTGTTGGTACTAACCACAATACGTAGAAGCAGCACAGGAATTGGGTCGAGTCTTAGCTACAAGGAATATGCACTTAATATATGGCGGAGGCAATCTCGGACTTATGGGGGATCGTTTCAAAGGCTGTACATGAATGAGACAGTCATGTTTTGGGAATCATCCCAAAACCTTGGCAGAGGCAAATCTTATTGGATCATCAAACGGAGAGGAACTGATCGTGCCAGGTATGTCTGAACGACTGGTAGAAATGATTAACTGTGCTGATGCTTTTATCGCTTTTTCAGGTGGCTTGGGTACATTGGAGAAATTTTTATAGTATTATCTTGGGCGAACCTGAACATACACCAAAACCGCTTGGACTGCTCAACGTTGATGGATTTTATGATTTTCTTTGTGTGTTTCTTTGATGATGCTCGGAGAAATGGGTTCATGTCAAAACCTTTGAAAGAACTCATTTTTACTGCCAGAACTGCTCCGGATCTAATAGACCAACTCATAGCAACAATGCCTATATTCACAGAGTTGATATTGTTTAAAGATAAATTGGTCCGAGGACGAACGTGGTAAGAGGCGTCGGATCGATAATCTGGATCTTAACCTTTAATTTCCTGTAGATTTCAGCTAACCAGGTACGATCTTCTTAACTCTCCTTTTACTATTTAAGACATTGGGGACAATGTCTCATTTAGGTTTGGGGGAGGAAATTAGTTGATCAGTACCTTGTTTTTAGTTTGTGTGTTATTTTTATTTTTAGTCCAAAATTTTTCGAAAAATACAAAAAAAATTGTAAAATTTTCAAAAATTACAAAAATATTTTGCGTTTTTTGTGTTTTGACTAAAAGGGTGAAATTGGTAAGAGATAGCTGAGTAAGGAGTTTCCACTCCTGAGACGTATCTCAAACCTATTTCGAAACAAGTTAATTTTTGTTTATTTTATTTTGAATTATTTAATTTGTGAATTCTCCTTAAAACGGACTAAAATGGATCTTCATATGCTCAGTTGACAGATATTATCAACATATATAGAAACATACGGACATGAGCTAAAATTGAAAAGTTTGTAATATTCAGTGCTCTAGTTTAATTAAAGGAAGCATCTCAAAAAAGCAATGGAGTAAAAAAAAAAAAAAAAAAAAAAAAAAAAAAAAAAACGTCTGAGATCCGAGTTATTAAGTCTGTAAGGGTGTTTTAACACCTAGTGCCCTAAAACCAACTGATTTGGGAGTCGCTGGCCCAAAGCTCGCTATATGGATCAAAGATGCTGCAAAAATATATATATCTGAAGTCTGAGTAATTAAGTTCGTAGGGGTGTTTTAACACATGGTGCCCTAAAGCCAACTGGTTTGGGAGTCACCGACCCAACACTCGCTACATAGATGGAAGATATTGTATATAAATAAAAAAATATAGAAAAATAAAAAAAAAAAATCAGAAAAATGAGAAAAATTATTCCATTGCTGCAAAAAGGTGTGAAATCTGATAGAACTTTAGGACAAAAATATTACTCTCTTATCAAATGTACTTATGACTGTTGTGGGCAAAAATGAGTTGTTTAATATTTTGTTGGCTGTGTATATGAAGAATGGTAAAAATAATCGGAGAATTTACTTATTCGGTAATTTAGAAGGAAAGAAAACAACTAGTAACTTGGAGTAGAAGTTTCACCTGATTAGTCACTAACATCTTTATTCTCTTTTCTCTTGTCTTTTTGCTTTTGTATGCATTAGTTTTAACTAACTTTTTACATTTGTAAAAATGTTTGTGGGTATCATTGCTGTAAACCCTCACGAGACTACAACTCGTCTACTAGGGACACCTATGGGTTTAAAGGCTTGTTGCATATGCTAAATGCAACCGTGATCCCTACGAAAGTGGCTTAGTTAATTTATTTATGTTATTTTACTCTATGTTTTGCTCGAGGACTAGCAAAATGTTAGGTTTGGGGGTGTGATGAGTGGTAAATCTATCAATATTTCCCACTCATTTAACCTAATATTTTGTATAGTTTCTTGAGTTTTGTGAATATTTTGATGTGTTTTGTGTTATTTTGTAGATAAATAAAGTTTGGAAAGCATTGGAGGCAATTTGGGGCAAAAAATGACAAAAATACGTCAACAGGGATATTTTAGTCTTTAGCGCGTCGCGACGCCAAGCCTTCCGCGTCGCGACGTCTAAAATGCGCCGAACAGTGCTAACGTGCGCCGGATCCACAAATCAGAATCTGAGAAAAGTTTGACTTTGCTAAATTGCGCCGTGCCACGTGTCACCATCACAGCCGATCTGCTAACATGCGCCGTGACACGTGTCAGCATCCTACGGTGCCGACAGTCATCATCGCCACGTGTTCCACGTGTCATCCTACGTGTCTCCATGTCATCAGCCACGTCAGCAAGTCAACAGGTCAACATTGCCACGTGTCGTGCCACATCATCATCAGCCAATCAGAAAGTGACACGTGTCGCAATTCTACGGTGCCGACAGTCTCTTTCCCACGTGTCGCCACGTCACCGCCACGTCACCGCCACGTCAGCATCAATAATTGAGTATCTAATCCTTATCTGACACGTGGCGGATAAGAATCTCAGTGACCAATCAGAAGCCGCCACGTGTCACAATAATTGAAGCCCAACCACCGCGCCACGTGTCACCTTATCAGCTTATCCAGAATCTTCAAACCAGCGAACCAGAGCGTGCCACGTCGACAAAAGCTGGCGTAGCGACGCTGAGCCGTGCCTATAAATTGAGCTCGAGATTTCAGAATTCAGGGCACCACTCTCTCTCTTATAATCTTTCTAAAGAGAGAGTTTCTCTCTCTACTTCTTTTAATTTTTAGTTTTTAGTTTTTAGTTTTGTAATTAATTTTAATTACGTTTTGTTAATATAGTAATTTAATTTTTACTTTTTACTTTTTACAGTTTTTTATTTACCATGAGGAGGTAACTCCCCCAGCTAGGGTGAAAGGTAATTCTTTTACTGTTACTATTTAGATTAATCTCCCTTAAAAATAATATATTCACTATTTAAAATATTGACTTAAAAAGGATACCGCCAGATTGGTCGGTTGGTAATTCATTTTAATCTGATTTAAACCTGACTAATAAAGGATGCCGCCAGATTGGTCGGTTGGTAATTTAATTTTGGTTCCTCCTTTATGGCTGGTTGGACTTAATTTGACTTAATCAGGTTACCGCCTATATGGCTGGTTGGAAAAAGAATCACAAGTTTATATATTATTTTGTGGGAGATATCTAAATTAGTAGTAGTAAAAGTAATTCATTTTACCTTAGCATTTTATTTTATTGTAATTTACTTTTCAGTATTTACTTTACCGCATTTTTACTTTATGTCTTTTACTTTCAAGTTTTTACTAGCCCTAGTTATGTGTTGTAACTAAATTAGTTATCTGGGGTTGTGATGAAATCCAATATCACCGTTTTATAAGGGTTAGATTATAGCTTGGGTAATATAAAGATTTATTTATTGAGTCTTAAACTTAACGCTTTTTCATTAACTGGCCATTAATAAAATTGATCTGGTAAATCTAAAATGAACTAGACATGGGGATTTTAGGTTTCAGCCTTAGACTCAATAGCCCACGATCTTCATTGAGGATAGATAACCCTTTAATAGATTTCCTTACAGGATAGGAATATACCTGTCGGGCGGGGGTAGCCATAATTGGAACTTAAACTTAATGAATCCAGATAATTTGGTTGACATAGACATATGGTTCAATTGGATTAAACTGGGTATTTGTGTCTGACCATCGACAGAGGCTTACACATAATTTAGTGTTCCAGGTTAATAAATCAATATATTACCCAACTTTAAGATAACCACTTCATCTTTAAAATGATATTGGAAGAAATCACAACCCTAGGTAGTTTTTAATATTGAATTTTCTTAAAACCTATTTTTGACAATTTTATTTACTTGTTTTTTTAAATTTAGAATCGTCACCATCTCAAATCAATCAATCAACTTGTTAGATATTAGTAATCATTTGACCTCATAAAATTAATAGTTTAGATATTAAGTCCTCGTGGGATCGATATTTTTATACTACTTGAACGATACGTGCCCTTGCGTTATACGTGTGTGTTTACGCCGGTCAATCATCCCACTTACCACTGCATATAGGTATTCTTCTTAGGAAAACCGCATGGCGAGCAACAATTACATTGTTATCTTGTGAGTTGTATAAGTACTATACTTTGGTATCCCTAGGATAACCTACAACTTGGCACTTATCCGATTTGGGTTCTAGTTTGGTATCATCCAAACATATGCCTAGTATCCCAAATAATCAGGAATGAGAAACCGGTTTCTTTTCTGTTCATATCTAATATGAATTCTGTCAAACAGATTTTTATGGAACCTTATTCTAAATAAGTTATGCACTGTTTATGCGTATCCGTTGAAGGAAATGGTAGCTTAGAGCGACTCATGATTAACCTTATCATGTCTAACAAAATTCGGTTTATCCGTTCAGACACACTGTCAAGCTGACGTGTTCCGGGAGGAGTCCTCAATGAAAGAATACTATACTCTTTCAAGTATTTGAGAAACTTATTGCTTAAGTATTTTCATCATGGTCTGACCGTGACGATTTTATACTTTAGCCGATCTGTTTGTCTATTTCGTGTCGAAACTCTTTGAATTAATCAAAAGTTTCCGATTCATGTTTAAAAAGAAACACATAACCATAACGCGATGCCACATCCGTAAAGGTCACGAAATATTCATATCCACCTCTAGCCTAGCTAGATATGGGCCCATTTGCTTCACTATGAACTAGGGCTAACAGATCGGTGGCATTTTGCACTTTTACCAAGTAAATATGTTTTAAGCACTTTGCTTAATAAACTAGATTCGTAGACTTTATTTGAATGGAATCAAATTTGTCCTAGTATCCACTATTTGAAAGTGTGGATATACGAGTCTTGTTTCATTGTGTCCCAAACAACAATGCCACAATTAAGTTTCTTCTGATCAAATCAGTTTGAGCTATATGTTTGTCATGTTATATATTTGAGATTTTATTTATATTCAAAATATAAATACTGTTATTCATATCTAATGTGTTTATCTCAATATCATCTTTATAAAATAAAACACTTTAGTGTTCTAGAATATAAAGGTATACCCTCAACGGGTTAAACCCTGATACAGAGATAATGTTTCTAGTCAAACTAGTTACATTTTAACAGTTTCCTAATTTAAGTACACACCCAAAGGGTAGTTCTTAAACTTAGGTGTCTACGGTTAAAACAACGACTGTTGTCCAGTTTTCGATTCGCAGATTAATCTCAACTGAAGTTAGTATCCTGCTCATAGCAGATTCTGCACATCAGTACATATTTATGTATCACACTAAGTATCTAAAATCCAATTTTAATACTAGTAGTGAACATATTTTATGACAAACATATTTGAAGTCAGAGCCTTGCCCGTTCTTCAATTCATTCATGTCTGCTTTGTCCAAACGGCAGTCACGCTTCCGCGATCCCGTTTGCCACATTTTAGGTAGACGTTTTGGGATATGTCATTTATCTTCCCAGAAGATTATAATGATTTTACCTTTGCCATTTTCCACATTCCAGAAGCCTTCGGCCTAGCCTTGGTCTTCTGGGATGTTGAAGTAAGGTGCGCCTTACGCTTCTTGCCATATTGCAAACTTTGGCTTTGACTCCTTGAGAATGGCCATTAACTCTCCAAGAGTTATGTATTGCAATTTTAGTACTTCAAAGATCTAAAATAGATCTATGAAGATCCTTCAATTTCATTATCATACTTTAAGGATCTAATCCTTAGTTCTGATTAAGAAATTAAGGAATCTATTTGGCAAGCTTAATGGATTAAGCACTAAAGTTATCATCACATAAATCTTCCAAAGATTGTGCTTTACTATTTGCTTAACTCCGAGCTTTGGCCTAATATGTTATTTTATCAAATAAAGTAACTTATTAGTTTCTAGGACCATCCTGAAATTTTATTCCCAATTTGAAAATTAAAGTCGTTTAAAACATTTTCACCTAGGATTATGTTTCAAACACTAATCTTTCAATTTTATCTTGATTCTAATAGTCCAACTATTTAATCAACGATTTTAGGTACTATTTATTATAATGATTACTATAGTCCAACTATATAATCAACTATAATTTAATATGTTAAATTCAATTATATTGATTACTATAATCCAATTACAAAATCAACTATAATTAATTAAATCAAATATATTGATTACTATAATCCAATTATATAATCAATTATAAATTAATAGTTTGAATACAGTCCAACTGCTTATTAAAACAACCATTTAAATATTAGTCCAACTAACATTTAATTTAACGACTAATGAATTGTGATTGAGCGCGTATGGCAAGTAATTAAACGAATATTGCAAATTTAATTCTTGCCTCCCACTATTTTTCGGCGAGCCTCTAACCCTCTGTGGAGTACTCGGGAAATCGTGTTTCCTAGTGGGCTAGGATCCCGTTAAATGTCACACAATCTTGACTTTGGCCAACAAATTATATGATAATTAACTAGGTAGATCTCTAAGATCAATTGGATCTCATCCAATTCCTAGATCCAGTAGGGGGACGTCCAAGTCCGAAACATATATCCTATATATGCCAATATATCCAATATATTGCCTAACCTTTTTCCTCTGAATCAACTAAGCCTTGGCTTTGGCACAACAAACTTAGTGATCCCAGTTAAGCGGAACCCATTGACCATGGAAAGCTTCGTAATCAATGTCGATAGACAAGAAGTGGTCTTGACTTTGGCCAACAAACCACAACTTGGACAAGACACCAATATGGAACAAAGCCTTCATGATTCAAACACATCCTCGACGGACAAAGGCCTTAACTTTGGCCAACAAACCAATGCTAGTCTTAGATCTTGAGTAAGAATCACTCAATGGAAGGAAAAAAGCTTAATATTTTGTGAGGGTTTTTCACGTGCAAATTGGAAACCAATTTATTATCTTTATAAGGTTTCATCATCATACACCCTTAAACATGTATTCTAAACACATAATAAGGCGCGTAAATAAATATAATAATGATATGCGGATGGATACTTAAACATTGATCCTAGATCAAATCTCTCCATTTCCTCTCTCCCGCTAGCACAAGTATTGCTTCTACCTGTTACATAACACTTCTAAAGAAACCTCATTTACATTGAGGGGAATAGGTGAGAAGAGAAATACATAGAGTAAGGAGGTAATAGGCTGGACACGCAGGTCCAATTAATAAATTCTAAATTTATTACAACAATTTCCAAAATTGCCCCACCCATCTAATATTCATCTGATATACATTATTCATGCATCGCAACCATTTATTCACAGAAGCATGTTATCAATCAATCTAATCCAATTAATTAATCTGATAATTAATGACCATCCATTGTTCAAACAACGATTTGATTTTGCGCGAGTCAAACTCGTTTTGCGAATAAGTACTCAAAGTACGAATTCTTCAATTATATTAAACTACAAAATTAAATCCAATTCAATTTGCATTTAATACTAATTCGCTATTTAATTCCAAATTAAATACTACACTTTATTAATAAACCTTTACGACTTAAATTCCAAATTTAATCGTTACGGGTCTCAAAGCCCGATTAACATCCAATGTTAATTTAATTAAAGTCCAATGGGCTTTTAATTAATTTCTTAAGGCATGGACTTTTGGTCAACTTGGGTCAAACCCAATAACCAAAGCCCATTTAAAGGAATCACCCTTATATGCCTAGAAACCAATTTAGGCCTATTAGGCCCAATTAAAGTTAAAGGTCCATTAAGTCATAATTGGACTTTATGGATACGGTTTTGGGCCCAATTGGATCAAACCAATTTAGCCTAAACCCATCTTGGTACAACCAAGCCCAATAAGCCCAATTACAACTTTTCAAGCCCAAATCCAATTTAAGCCCATTTAATTAAACTACAAAAAATTCCAAATTTCATATTTAATTAATCAAAGTGTATTACACAATTAATTAACCAAATCAATATTTCCAAAACACCAATTAGCTTAATTAATTATGCTTATCAACATTAAAACATGTCCAGCACATTTTAAACAAAAATCAAACCCAATACATGCTTACGAATTAATTTTAAATTAACTCGTTCGCCCGAATTAAAATTCTAAATTTAATTTCGCGTCGAAATCCAATTTCGTATAATATATCAAATATATTATTTTATCGATTAATTCCAAATTAATCGTTTTCTCTCTTTTAATGATATTTTATCCCAGATAAAATATCTCCGTAATTAATCCCAAATTAATTTTCTCTCTCATCTAATTAATCTCATATTAATTAAAGTGCGAGTCATACGTCATCGGTGAATCTTCGGGAAGCAACCCATGAGATCCCTGGATATGTTGGCAGTAAATCCGGTCGTCGGAGTATCCGAACACGTAAGTACCTAGTACTACGTTTATACCGATTTACAAGACAAGGTTGGCTTCTAGCAAAGCACCATGCCTACCCTATTCTCCAGAAATATCCTTACAGGAATATGTGATCTATATCAGGCGTAGTATACGTAGTATTGCGTATCTCGATCCAGTATCGGATGTCACGTGCTAGGCCTGGGGCTGGAATTGTGTCTGCCCCGTACGAAGCACATATCGAATCTCTGATAACTAGTCTCTATAATCGGATATACATGACCTAGTCATAATATCCCGATAGCTGCAGCATTTAAGAGAACCAGTCCCGTATCATATGTGACCATCATCTCCACTATTACTGGAGTGATACTTCCGTCTTGACATCACACCCAACACACTACGATTCTCAATATACCCAGCAGAGGCGTACACAGAACCTGTTAAAGCCCTGGACGACCTAAAACCAAAGTATATTGATTGTCGCAAGTATTAGCGGTGCAAGTCTCAGGTTAAGACCAAATACACCTCCCCTGATTTCGGACTTCCATAGACACATAGTCATACTACCAATGGAATTCTGAGGGGTCTATCCAGAGCGAAGCTATTTTCCGTACCATCGGTAAAACACAACCTCCTACTACACTTGCATGAGTATCCTATACCCAAATATATGATAACTATGTCGTTATGCCCTCACAACGCGCACAAGTGTAATACTAGTCTTTTATGCATTATCGATGTCCAATCTCGATAATACTCTGACTAGGGATATTTAATGATTATGCCTTCGCGGATTGATACTGTCTCCTATCATCTCAATCCAGGAACTAATCATAAGGACCTTCTATCATTTATAAATCTAAGTGATCTAATCACAATGATAAGAGAGAAATTTCCTTTGTCTCATAGTTAATTTGTACAACAACACCATGATCTATACAAATAGTGACGCTATGGGTCATAACTGTCCAACACGTAGAACACGTATGCTCTTGAGTTCAAGGCATATCCTACAAACTTACATTTAACTGCCCTATCATCCAATTTGTTAGTTTGTGTGAGCTTAACATATGCATCACATCCCCAAACTTTTGGATAACTAAGACTATGACGTTTCCCAGACCATAACTCATATGGTGTTTAACTAACAGTCTTGGAAGGAACTTGATTTAGTAGTAGTGTTGTAGTTTCTAAAGCAAGACCCCAAAATGAAAGAGGTAGATACGTGTCTGTCATCATTGATCGGACCATATCTAATAATGTTCGATTTCTCCTTTCGGAGACCCCATTATGATGTGGAGTTCTCGGAGGAGTCCACTGGGAAACATGCCATTTTCTCTCAAGTAATCTTGAAATGTGTCGCTTAAGTATTCACCACCTCGGTCAGACCTTAGGGACTTAATACTTTTATTAAGCCGGTTTTCTACTTCAGCTTTGAAGACTTTGAATTTCTCAAAGGCTTCAGATTTGTACCGCATAAGGTACACATACCCATATCGCGAGTGATCATCGATAAAGGTAATGAAGTAGGAGAATCCACCTCTAGCGGTGACTGACATTGGTCTACATACATTAGAGTGTATGAGTTCTAATGTCTCCGTTGCACGCTGTCATTTACCTTTGAAGGGTAATTTGGTCATTTTACCAAGTAAATAAGACTCACAAGTTCCATAAGGTTCATATATTAAGGGTCTCAAATATCCATCCTTATGTAGCTTAGTTAATCTTGTTTCATTGATATGACCTAAGCGACTGTGCCATATAAGTGATTCATTGAGATTATTCGAGTTAATGTTGTATATATTAGAGGTTGAACATTATTTGTTAGTTTGTAAGATATAAATACCATTATTCAAAATACCATCTCCATATTTTATTTCATTGAAATAAATAGAACATTCATTACAACTTATTAGGCATGAAAAGCCTTTATTACATAAAGAAGAAATTGAAATGATGTTCTTTACTAGATAATGTACATAAACACAATCTTCTAAGTCTAAAACTAAACCATTCGGAAAAACTAATGAATAATTCCTCACGCACAATGCAGCCAGTTTTGCTTCATTACCCATGCGTAAGTCAACCTCCCCATGACGGAGTCTCCTACTATTTCTCAGGCCTTGCACATTGTTACACAAGTGAGTCTCACAACCGGTGTCAAGCACCCAAGTAGAAGGTTCAAAGTTTTGAGAATATAGTTCAATCATATACAACATACCTAAAGCATTGGGCTTCTTGGCCACTTGGGCTTCCCTAGCTTCCTTGGCTTTCAAGGATCTACAGTCTTTCTTCCAATGACCCTTCTTTCCACAAAAGAAAAATTTTCTCTTTCCCTTTTTTTTCTCCACCTTACCATTGGGCTTTAGGTGATATGGATCCTTGGCCTTGCCCTTATTTTTCTTTGGGCCTCGTGGCTTCAGGTCCGTACCCATAAGCATGACGGAGGTTTTAAGCTCCGTTTTCAAGTCCTTCTCTGCTTGCTTTATCAGATTGTGCAATTCTGCTAAAGTAGCTTCTTTATCAGACAGATGAAACTGCATAATAAAGTTAGAGAAGTCTTTTGGTAAGGACTGAAGAATTAGATCGTGACCTATCTCATAATCCATGATGAACCCGAGGTTGGCCAATTTTTCAATGTGGCCAATCATCTTAAGCACATGTCCACTAACAGATCATTCCTTATACCTTGTTTGGAATAAGGCACCTAACACTTGGAATCTCACGGTATGAACGGAAGTTGCATACAACTCCTTCAAGTGAAAGATGATGGTTTGATCATCCATATCTTCGTGAGCTTTCTGAAGTGCGTCCGACATAGAGCCAAGCATTATGCAAACTGCTTGCTTATCATCATCGACGTGTTTCTTCCAAGCATCAAATGTATTTTGGTTAGCATCTTCTGCGGGTTCAGGGGGAAATGGTCTTTCAAGAACAAAGACAATCTTTTCTTGTAGTAAGATAATTTTAAGGTTTCTAAACCAGTCATTGTAGTTGTCCCCTTTGAGCTTATGCTCATCAATGATGGAACGAAGTGATACTCTGTTTGTCATTTGAATGTTTGTTAAATATTTTAACCCACCTGTTAAGAGAGAATGTTAAAATTAGGAATATGTTTTCATTAATGTTTTATAAGAACATGGGCTTTTAATATTATGAAGTTGCTCCCACTCAATTGTTTTAAAATTTTAAGCAAATCACATCAACCCTAATATGATGGATTTCTTATGGGCAAGGATCCCATTATCATCATTTCATAACTCCGACTAGGGCCGGTCGTTATAAAATACGATAATTAGGTAGGTTCCCAACCAATTTATAATATAAATCACAATTCCTTGATCATTGGGTTGGGCAATCAAACATGTCATAGCTTATGCTAGTCCTCGTGGACACCAAATATTTGCCACTAAGTTATAAGACCATGCCTAAGGGTCGCTGCGTCTTATGACTCAGAAAAGTCAAACCATTGTCAATAGTACGATTTAGGGACAAATTAGTATTGGTCAGTCTAGTAAAGCCTAGTCCTGCCAATACGGTTTAAGCCCTTTGGGTCTATACTTTACAATGGGAGGCAAATTTTAGACTTAAATTATTATTGAGGATTTTAGCATGTTTAAGTGAATAATTGTCAAATGGATTCCTCAATTGAAAATTCCCCAGAGGGAGGGTGGAGCGAACTCTCTTAAATACCCTTACCTCTTAGGCTCTTATTGCCATAGTGACAAGAATAAACAATAGATCCTCTAAATTAGTCCAACACTTTAAATATGCTTTAAGGTAAGCTTTGAGTAAATGATTATCTAGATGTTTTCACAGATTTTCCTTTTGGCTATAAAAAGGTAGTGAGTGAAGGAAGACACCAAATCATTATCTAACTCTAGTAATACCTTTGGTTAAATTAACTTTAGTTTGGAAAGTTTTATTAACGCCTTGGTCACACCCCACTTATATCTTTTATAATGTATTTTATTATAAACAAATGATTTATATTTATTAGCCTTAAAGGTAATAAATCTCTAAGTTCATCACGGAATAATTACTTAGCTAAGGGATAAACAATACACTCTCTATTTCCTTAGAAAGTCTCTAGATGCTTGCACCCAAAAATAATCATGCCAATTCTAATCATACATAGAATCATCAAGTATATGAGTTTTAATATGTTGCAATTATTTTAGGCATTAAATAACTTTGATTAATATTTAATTATGATATTGCATTTTATTTTATTCAAATAAATTTACTATTCACATTTTTTTACAGATGTGTGAACTTTAAATTCAATTTCACAATTCAAATCTTAACCAAATCATGCAAAACTTGTGCCTAAAATTAAGATCAGGGTGTTAGCTTTCCAACGAGCTTTTACACACCCAATTTCGAGTTCAAATGAGAGAGAACTAATCAAATCAAAAATGGCGCGCTGATACCACTGTTGGGAAGCGGCTGCGAGTGCGCAGCGGAAAATTTAATAAATCAAATTATGATGCCACTATCCCTTTGCCCAAGACCCATTTGTTTTGATTATTCTACAAGCCTAGGCATGTTACTATATATTCTAAGCATAAAAACTCATAAAACATGTAATGAACATAAACCTAAACATGCTAACTATCATAAGAACTCTAATTAAAATAAAGAAAGAAAAAGACTTACTTGAACCGAAGACTCCTCCAGTCCTCCCTCCAATCTACAAGATTTTCTCGAACTCAGCAAGCTCTTTTACGTTCCAAAGAGCCACCCAAGTGTGTGGCCTCCAAAGATGCACACACCAAAGCCAAAACTCAACGGCAAGACTACGCCTTGAGTGCACGGGTATTTTGCCATTAGTGCTAGCCTAGGCAAATACCTCAAAACTTTTAACTCAAGGTTACTCTAGTCAATTAGACTTAAAGATCCTCAAAATCAGTGGCTTACTCTTAAACTTTAGAGTTGCTCACTTATATAAACCCAATATATGAAAGGTTTGGTGCAAAAATTTGTGAAGAATTCTTTGGGTTTATATAGGTGCTCCAAAGACAACAAAATTAATTAAGAATCTGATGTGGGATAAATGCTAATTTAATCTTAGCCATTGGATCTTAATTTAGTGGTTTAATGAGATTATAAAACCATAATAAGAGTTTGGGCCGAATTTGAATTCAAAACAAATAACAAATAAAAAAAATACTATTCACGTTACTATTCATGTTTTTTTTTTCCAATTCCCAAAGTGTCCCTATCGTCATTCACCAATCCCTAAGCCACTATGGAACCTCATAAATGATCTGTTCAATAATTAAACACATTGAACCATTTATGAACAATTCCTACAGCAATCATATATGCTGTTAAATTTGTACTGTGCACTGTTAACCATTGATTTCGACTTTGTTGTGTGTGACATTTTGGGTTCCCCTCAAGTTGGACATGACATGAATCATGATAACTTAATCGAATATAAATTATCCTCCGATCAGATGGTCGTTCGATTTCAATGACCAAGATTGACATCTAGCAACATGCCAAGGCCCTCAAATGAAAAGGAAAGATATATATACCCATTATGTATGCGATTTACATATGATACGGTCCCTCGCCTCACTATATCCCCACCGTTTGACCTAGGGTATGGAAAGTGTCTACCCATATAGTCAAATGTATGATGTTGATAGTGTCATGAATCGTGCTAACCCAAGAATCTCACATGATTCTTCCGCTGCGGCCACAGTCTCAAGCACTGATCACACATATCAACTCGCGAACTGGAATACTACTCTTATAATAATATATTATCCGAGAGAGTGGCGATTCCCTGTTGTATCCTTACAAACTTCATGTGTTTCAATAAATGACCCAATCATACCCTTATGACCAGATCTTTTGAACCGGGGAAGGAGAATGTCAAAGTTATTTGATCCACACATAAGATTGTAAAGACCTCAAGTCTAAGGACTAGTCATACAATCGATACATGAAAGTTCTCACAGACACATGTGATAAACACTCCATGTGAAAACTTTCAGACTAAATTTTTCTGACTACTGCATTTTTCTCACTTTATATGACATAGACCATCTAATGTCATAATTAGAATCAAAACTAATCTGACCTTATGGTTGCAGACTAAATTCTCCATGAATAAGAAACTCGTTCTTAATATCTCAAAGATCACAAAGAGCATGTTTCAAGACCCATCATATGGTCTGTAGCATATCAAAATAACTTTTAACAGTTACGATTAATTGACATATTTAATCGCACATAATATAGTATTCATTACGCCATCATCCTATGATGTATAAGATTGACTAGACATTCCAATCAATCTATCTTTCGACAAAGGTATCATCCTCTACGAAAGACGAATACTATATATATATATAAGACATGTTAACTGTCAAACAGTTATACTAAGTGTCATACAGATAGTCTTACTGTATCTTTTATTAGATCATATCTAATGCGCGACTAATGAGAGTATCTCACAAGTCTCTTAGTTTTATATCATATATAAAACTATATATCAAATATAGCAGGGACAACTCCCACTACTTTCACGGAAAAGAGAAGACTTAAGTAAATATTTTACTTTACAAACATCTCATTATAACTTTAATAATGATAATGTCGTTAGGATATATAACACTAGAAAGAAATTTGTATGCTCCCACTGACCCTACTATCATATATGCATTCTCTATATTTTGATAAAATCAGACAATCTGACTGTATCAAAATTAAAGAACACAGATTTTCGGAAATATAATCCGAGTCTACAATAGGCTCTGTAAGCTGGTATATCAAACTGCGATCTTAGCAGAATACAAACTCTAGGGCCATTCTAGAATGAATTATTTAAACAAAGAAATCATAACGGACCTCTCATTCGAAGAAATCATTCAAGAACGCCACTTTGCATTCTTTAGCCAAAATACATAGTTTAATATCAACATTAACCAACAGATCTTTAATTGTTCAATCAGTGAGACTTGAGACAAGTTTTCTCAGAATCTACAATAGATCACAAAGTATAACTTTTCTCACTGTCATACTATAAATGTCAAACCTTTATCAATCTCACTTTGCTTTTGCTGCGCAAACAATTTGCACATTTTATGAACTATTCATAATGAAAGCTTAATCAAGTTCAAAAGTTTATCGTAGTAAGCTATGAACAATCTTAGATCTATGGTTCAATGCTAACTTCCGAAATCGATATCTAATATCGCTCCCACTATAGGTTATATGATAATTTTCTTCGATAAGAAAACAACAGAACCAGTAAGTATCCAATACTTTGTAAATGATTCTGACATCCTATTAAACTTATACGGAAGATATCGTAGGGTCATTTCATCTAATTAATTGTGTAGTTCCATTTATAGTTTATCATTCTCACATTTGACTTCACTAAATCAAGTCTTTTCTACAATTATTAACATCTGATGTTACACACCAAGTAATAAAATTATTTTATTACTCGGGATTGTAGAAAAGATATTTTATCAAATAGAATACAATATTCTATTAAATAGAATAAATGATAAATTTTACTTGTACCTCCGAGGCGCAAATACTTTCAATTATATAACAATTATACAAAAGAAAGTTTCAAATCTCAAACTTTTCAAGATTTGAATTTTCTACTATACATATCATATATGTAACTGTAGAAGCTAATGGAACCTTAATTAACGAGATGAATTAGTGTTACTGGAGCATAACCCCAAGAGTATTGAAAACTAATTCGGTAACACTCAATATCAATGAATCAAATCATATGAGATTCAATTACTCCCACTGACCAATTTCATCAAAATGGAATCGTGGAAGTTTAATATTGAGTAAGAATCACATTCATTAAATAACTTTAGAACTAATTGCCTTAAATTCATATGTTTGATCATATCAAACATCTTCGAACAATTCAAAAACTCACAATAAATTTCAAAGATATAGTTTTCAATATTACAAATAGAATATCTTGAACCAGTCAAAATATTCTATCCGCGTTTCAACAGAAACATATTGAAAGTTCTCGAACAATTCAAGACGTTCAACATGTTCTCTATTAGAAACATATAACTAAGTCATGACAATTCATTAACTAAGTTACTAAGTAAAGAAAACTATCTTAGGCAATTTCTAATTCATTAAACTACATACATCGAATCTTGTGGTCCAATGACGATCATTGGTTAAATGAGATTTAATCACATCCTGAATACAATATTCATTAAATGGATAAGGATATGTGGTGTGAACTCGTATCAGACCATCATTTACCATAAGGAATAAACATCTTATGCTTATGTGATAGAATCTCATAAAGTACTGTTCTAAGTTATTCAGTTAACCGAATATTTTCTTAATGTTTATCCTTTCATTAATGACACCACTAGTCATATTAAAATATCTAACAACTGTTTATAAAGAACAAGTAACTATCTAATAGTCGCAAGTTCTGATATCAAATATCAAAACGGTTATTAAACATTATTTTAATTAACTAGACGGGAGATCTGGTATCCAATACCTATAGTTGTCGTATTGTGAGAATCGATATTCTTTATACGCAACCATACACATCTCATTTCTTAAGCTGTATAATTTGCGTTCAATTATTCACAACAATTGCAAATGATTGATTAGCAAATTGTGTCAGACACGTGACTTTTAAAAGTCACTAAAGCCAAGAAATATCATTATAAGATAAACAAATACTAATGGGATTTTCTTAATGCTAGTCAAGAATCTCGAGACATGAACTAGAATTCTTACCGCATAAGAAACTATTCTTACTAGATAACTATATCCAAAAACATATATCCTTTTAGATTACCTAATCGTGACTTAGTAACTAAGTCACAAACTATCTTGATTTTCAAGAAAACCGGAACAATAGTTCCCGATGGTTTTAAACTAATCTAACAATATCTTAGTCTACTGTCTTTCTAGAACCTATTCTAGAATTACGCAACCATAAGTAAAGTCAGAAAACATATTCAAGTAATAAGCATGTCGTGGATTAGAAGTATAATTATATAAACAATATAGAATAAAAGGAAAACGAAGTAGAATTTTCCATAAAGTACGCACTGCCTTAGTTATGGATGTTTAACCCAGCAGTATTTCCCACTACTTTTCGTAATACTATAATCCCCAACAGACAACGGGAATTCGATAATTAAATCGAATTCCATAGTGAGAGTAGGATCCCATGAATATATTTTGACTCATAGCTTTAGCACGATCTCGCATACGTATATTCATTAGGTAGACAACTCATTGTCAATCTCTCACAAGTGACTCCTGATTTTGGTCCTGACCGTTTCTCATTATGACAGCTTTGGCACGTTCACAAATAGGCGTATCAAGGCTTCACTTGTCAATGACAAACTCAAGCTACCGATGTAGTCCTGACAACTTTGGCACGTTCAGAATTTTCACTTTCACTTAAATTTGTCTAGTATCAATATACAACCGGCATGGATAAAATCCCATTACCTATACCCTCATAGCTTTGGCATGATCTCGGATGTAGTTACAGAAAGATACCCATAAACCGTACTGACAAGACGGACCAAGAAACATGTATCCAATACACGTCACTTTACAACCTTATTTCTAAGCGGGGATTTTCCTCAAGAAGCTATACTCTACATCAAATGCATAATTTTAATCTAAATCATTTTCTAAACAATTCAATTTTACCTATAGAAAACATAACTCAATTTAACCATTAAATTTTCGTTACATTTTCGCTAGCGTAGAACCAAAAAGTCAAGAAATATATATAGATTATATGCATGTGTGAACATTAAAATTGGATTAAATATCAAATATCAAGCATGAATAATGAAATTGATGAAGCATCAGACCTGCTCCGATACCAATTTTGTTGGGGTTTCGGGAGAATGGCGCAGCGGAAGCGCGGTTCGGGCGAAATCATAATTTTAAAATTTTTTTAAAATTACCGAATAAATTGTTCAATATCTAATATGAATAATTTATTCATATTTCACCTAAACCTATTTATTCGATATCAAATAGCGACATAAATATATATGAAACGTCGTGAAATTTTTATGCAAAACACGTTTTTGACATAACCGACAACCCAAAACTTATGGGGACTGCCCAGGTTAGCCCCAATAGTGTTAGGACAGTTCATGGGCTGCCCGAACAGTGACGAACTCACTGTTTGGACAGCGATCACCCGGTTGGCTCAAAAGTCACCTAGTAACGCCGTTTTTCATCGTTTTCGCTTATTTCAACTCCGAAACACTTTCCGGCAATTGTTCCAACTCCCAAAACACATCCAATACATTCATATAACATCAAATTCATCACAGAATTTCCAGTTTACACAGATCTGATCCAGAAACCGAAATTACCAAATTTCATGCTTTAAATCCAATTTTTCAACATTAATCAAATTAATCTCAACACCAATTCAAGTCACCACATATGAATAACCCAAGAACAGTTCTAGGCATTACAAGAGTGGTCATAATACTCTAGAATGGCAACATGTCATCTGATGAACAAATTGGATACTAATTACACTAATTCCATCCAAATACACTTCACGCATGCACATAAGCTTCCAATACATCCACCACAACCAAAAGCCCCAATATTTTCACAAACAAATAAACCCTAGAACTATTCTAAGTATTCAAGAAAACATGAAACTAATTTCCAAGCTTGGGTTATAGAAGATTACCTTTTAATCTCTAGATTTCCAAGTTTTTTCTTGAATTTTCCTTTGTTCTCTTCCTTGAATCATTAAAGAAAATTTTGGAACCCTTTCCTTTGAAGTTTCGGAAATGGTGAATAAGTTAGATGATGAAGAAAACATTTTTCTTCTTTTAAATGGTGTGACCGACTTTGGGTAAAGTAAGGGCATTTTTATCATTTTTCATTTTAATCAAATTAAATGAATTAAACTTTATGTTATCCAATCAAAATTACACACATTAAGTTTAATTTAAATCATGTCATATGTTCAAGTAATAATCAAACAAATTTCATAACATTTATGGGAAAAGTTTAATTAATTAATCATTTAAATATTTAACAATTAAATATCTAAATAATCAATTAATATAATTATTATTATATATGTATTTTTATTTACAATAAATAACAAATACATATATTTATGGCATGCGTCAAAATCTCATTTGACGAATAATTAATATGTATCTAATCATATTATGTATCAAATACAAATACACCATAATTACGATTGGCCAAAATCCCCCAATGCATGTGTTATCGTTTAACCGATTAAACGATTCAAATTAACTCACTTAATCCGATGAAGTATTATGAATAATCCGTATTATTCATATCGCGTTGCCCAAGTGCTCAACGAGTACACTTCATATTGTGGGACTCTCTAAGTTTATGTTTATCCGTCACGAAATCCAATTTCGTGTCCATAATCCACCCACTCATGGATTATGACGACCACAGATAATCTCGCTAAACTATGCAAGCCGAGGTCATTGCATACGTATAATCCTTCCGTCACAGGCTATCCATATTATACCTGGGGTATAGATAAAAACGTCAAATTTGTTCGGTATAATATAGTCGACTTTCAATTTACAATCATTAAAATAACACTCGGAACTGATTTTCGATGTTATACCACGACCATAGATTTACTAGATTGTAAACACGTGAGGATGCATATGCATGTACACATGACTGGTGGATCCTATCTTGATACGCACTGGATATCATGAGCATCAGTCCACACCCAACGAACAGGTGGAGGTTTGATCATGAATAGATCGGTGACGTGACTGCCATCAAAGTGTAGAGGATAACTCATATATCCCACTGTGGTATCTCAAGTCAAAGAACCACTATGCTCGCTCAACTCGTGAAGATTCCTATTGACGTTGGTGTACCATCTATTAGGAAATCTTCAGTGAGTCATTCAGTGTTTATCAAATAAACACCTACATGTCTATACGAGTCTCCCGAGACTCATGGTTCACTGGGATAAACCATCGAACCAAGTCACGATATACGACATGTACAGGTCTCAGCGGATTTTACTAACCGAATCGGGTTAGTAAATCTTGACCATGAACTTTATTTAAGGATATACATCTTATAGTGCGCTTCCCACTGTCAATTACAAACTACGTTGTAACTGCGCACTATATTGTAAATCCTAGGGTCTTTGTCTAATATACACGTATCTGTTGGGGTTTTATAAGGAATTACATGGTTAGCGCAGCGGAACGCGGAAAATGATTTTTCCGATTTCAAAAATTTTTCTTGGAATAATTAAATAAAATTATTTATTTAATTAACCAATACTTAAATTATGAAATTATAACCCAAGAAATCATATTTCTTATAATTACAAAATTACTCCAAACTTTTGCAAATTCATTACTTTAGTTTTAAATATGTCAATTACATATTTAATTGATTCCAAATCAATCCCAAAATAATATTTACAATTTTGCAACAAAACCAAAAAATTTTCCAGAATTGCGCCAACAGCCCAGTTTTTCTTTAAATTAACGAAACTGCCCAAAAGTTTAATTAATTACAATTTGGCCCAATTTATTCAAAACACATCAAGATCAAATCCAATTAATCCCAAATTTGACACACATCAAACATACATCAAATTATAACATATATATGAAAAGCTCCAAAATTTGAGTGGGTTAAGAACCATAATTTCACAAATTACTCAAATTGGGCAATTTACATTAAATTGATAAAATTCAATACTTTAATCTTCAAATTACCACAGCAATTAAATCTCACCATCATGAAATTAATTAAGAACAATTCTAGGCTAATTATGAATGGCTAATTAACTCTAGAATGACAACTTTGATTTTCTAATTAATTTATTAAGCTTGATTACTCCTAATAAGTTCAATAATTAATCACACAATCACATCCAACAAGCTTTAAACACAATTAAATTACATACTTAAGGATTAGAGAAAATTCTAAGCATCACAAATTGAAGCCTAGACTAATGAAAACAATTTCCTAATTGAAGAAAATTGGAAATTACTTACAAAATCAAGACTTTGTTGATGATTTTCCTTTTCCTTCAAACTTTTCTCTCAACCTTACTTTGTAAAATGTTTTGTGAAACTTGTCTAAGTGTAAAAATGAATCAAAACAATTTTTGATAAATCAAAACACTCAATTGCCGATTTTTGCAAGTAAAAAATAAATAACAATTTATTTATTTTTCTATCAATATAATTGGCACACATATAGGCTTTAATAAAGCAACAATTTTACTTTAATAAAGTTGTGAAAATGTGTTCCAATTATATCAAGTCATTTCCCACTTAATCATGACATAAAGATATTTATTTTATAAATTAATTTAATTATTTAACAATTAAATAATTAATTAATAAATATAAATATCTTAAATATATGTATTATATTTACATTAAATATCTCAAATACATATATTCATGATATAATTATAAATATCACAAATTGATATTTAATTAATTTGTATTTAATAATATCAAATATCAATTATTAAATACAAATACACATCAATTCGGAAATGACCGTTATGTCCCGATGCATGTATTTTTCGTTTATCCGTTAAACGAGTTATAAATAATCAGTATTATTCATAACAGTTGCCCTAGTGCTCTACGATTATATTTCATTAGTGAGACTCTCTAGATTCAGGCATATCCGTCACGAAATCAAATTTCGTGTCCATAATTCACCCATCCGTAAATTATGATGAACACATATAAACTCTCTGAACCATACAGGTCGAGGTCACTGCATACGTATAATCCCTCCGTAACAGGTATCCGGATTAATCCAGAGATATAAATACAAACGTCAAATCTCTATAGATGTAATCACATCGACGTTTCTATTAGCAATCCTTCAAATAACACTTAGAACTAATTTCTACAGTGTACCACGGGCCCATGGATTTAACAGATTGCTAATTCGATATTGAATACATATGCTCTGTACACAGAGCTGACAGATCCTATATTGATACACACAGGATATCCTGAGCATCAGTCCACACCCAACGACCAGGCGGAGGTCTGATTTAAATAGATCGGTGACGTGACTGCCATCTAAGTGTGGAGGATAACTCAGATATCCACAGTGGTATCTCAAGTCAAAGAATCAATATGCTCACTCAACCCGAGAAGATTCTTATTGACGTTGGTGTATCATCCATTAAGAATCTTTGGTGAGTCGTTCAGTGTTTATCTGCTATTGACGTTGGTGTATCATGGTTCACTAAGAAACCATCGGAATCCAAGATTCCAATATATGACATGTACTAGTCTCAACGGGTTTACTTTACTGACCAAGCAGTGTAAACCTTGACCGGGAACATTCTAAGAATGACAACGTCATGATACAACTCAATGTCAGTTGCGACACTTTTGCAACAGTATCATAACTAATCTTTCTAAGGTCGGTTATGTCTTTACCATATTATAGAAAAAGTTATATAAAAGAAATTGTTCATTTTATTCATATTAAAACGTTACATTAGTATTTACAAGGAAATACATAATAAAATTGGCGCTCAGAGCACCAACCCTAACAAAATATTCCACTTGCTCTAGTGCCAATATCGATTGTATCTAATACCCATCGACTCCACATGTTTATCAAATAACTTCATAGGTATGGCCTTCGTAAACCGGTCTGCTACATTATCTTCACGCAGTACCTTGCATACGATAATGTCCCCTCGCGACACAATCTCTCGAATGCTGTGGTACTTTCGTTCCACATGCTTTGACTTCTGATGCGCCCTTGGTTCTTTTGCTTGCGCAATGGCTCCAATATTATCACAGTATAACGGAATCAAATTCTCGATACTTGGGACTACTCCCAATTCTATGATAAAGTTCCTAACCCAAACAGCTTCTTTTGCAGCTTCAGAAGCTGCAATATATTCCGCCTCTGTGGTAGAATCAGCTGTCAACCCCTGTTTGGAACTCTTCCAACAAACTGCATCACCGTTAAGGGTAAACACGAATCCTGATGTAGACTTTCTATCATCAAGATCCGATTGGAAATCGGAATCCGTATACCCATTAACTTGCAGTTCGTTTCCTCAATAAATAATAAACTTATCCTTAGTACCTTTAAGATACTTTAGGATATGTTCAATGGCCATCCAATGGTCACTTCCTGGATTGGACTGATATCTGCTCGTCACACTAATTGCGAAGCTGATTTCAGGCCTTGTACATAACATGACATACATGATGCTGCCTAAACACGAAGCATAAGGCTGATTAGACATTCTAATCTTCTCATCTTCTGTTTGCGGATACATCTTCTTCGAAAGATGTAAGCCATATCTGAACGGTATGTTTGATGTCTTACAGTTACCAAAATTATACCGTTCCAAGATCTTATCTATGTATATAGATTGGGATAACCCAATAATCTTCATTTCTCTATCTCTATAGAGTTTTATGCCTAAGACATAAGAAGCTTCACCCAGGTCATTCATGGAGAAATTCTTACAGAAGTAAGCTTTGACGCCTTGCATCATCCCGATATCATTCCCAATGACAATGATGTCATCAACATAGAGAATTAAAAATACCACCATACTCCCACTGGCCTTCTGATACACACAAGATTCTTCTGAATTCTTGAGAAAACCAGACAATTTGATTATCTCATCGAATCGAAGATACCAACTTCGTGAAGCCTGTTTAAGTCCATAAATGGACTTCTTCAGCTTGCATACCATGCCCGAGTTCTCGCTAGATACAAAACCCTCCGGCTGTACCATATAGATTTCTTCATCAAGAAATCCATTTAGAAAAGCCGTTTTGACATCCATTTGCCAAATCTCGTAATTATGATATGCGGCAATTAACAATAAAATCTTGATGGACTTTAGCATAGCTATTGGATAAAAAGTTTCATTGTAGTCGACACCAGGTCGCTGTGAGTAACCTTTAGCTACTAGTCGGGCCTTAAAGGTTTCAACCTTTCCATCGGGCCCTCGCTTCCTCTTGTAAATCCATTTACAATCGATATGAACAATTCCTTCGAGAAGCGAAACCAAGTTCCAAACTTGATTCTCATGCATAGAGTCCATCTCGGATTTCATGGCGTCTTGCCACTTCACGAAGTCGATGTCCATCATCGATTCTCTATAGGTAAAATGGTCGGTCTTTTCAACTAAGAGAACATCGAGACTCTTTTCTTGTATCAAATACAAGTGCTCAGGAGGTCTGGATACCCTTTGTGACCTACGGAGTGTTTGTGTTGAAGGTTCTCCATCTTCTTAAACTACAGGTTCCTCCATTAGTTCGTTGGTTCCAGGTTGTACTTCATCAAGTTCAACTTGTCTATGATCACCACCTTCAGCCAAAAATTCTATTTCTAGAAATTTTGCGAAGCGAGCTACGAACACATTTCGATACTCGGTGTCATAGAATAAATATCCTTTCGTATTTGAAGGATATCCAACAAACCTAAACTTCTGCCCTCGAGGCAAAAGCTTATCTTGCTGAGCCATCCTGACGTATGCAGGACACCCCCAAAGGAAGTAAGAATGACAAAAATGTCAAGGTCCGACCCGAATTCGCATATATCCTTTGAAAAAATTAGCGAAATTTCGGATCCAAGTTTGGCCTGGATCCGCATACACCTGGATGACTTAGTTCGGAAATACCTAGGTCCCAAGATAATATCAAAACTCAGTTAGTGAAATTTCGGACCGAATCCACAATACTTGAAGATCGGGATACGTAAAAGAATTTCCACTTGAAGACCTAGGAAAATTTTCATATTTGGATAATGAAATTCCATAGCCTCACAGATCATGACCCAAGTTTGCCCCGAATCTATAAAAAAACATTTCGGCGTTGGATAGCAAAATTCTGGACCAGTATGGATCTGAACTCAGGTATTTTCGAATCCGGATCCACATATACTCAGAAAACCTAGGTCTGAAAATACTTGGATTCACAAAAATATTTCTAGACCTGGGTAGTGAAATCCAGACCCAAATCTAGAACCATGCAGGTCCAGAATTCCTGGATTCAAATCTAGAATTTTTATTAATTTATAGTTTAAAAAATTAAAAATAAATATAATTGAAGATAATTAAAAATACAAAATAGAAAATAATGGAATTAAAAGTTGTCAAAATACAGAATATAAAAATAAATGCAAAACACTATAATTAAAAAAAAATGAAAAATGAAAAAAAAAATTCATGTTTCCAAACCCGTCGGGTTCTATCTAAATCTAGACAAATTATACATGGGTTAGGATACGTTTTTCATATATGATTACAGATCTGATCCACTAAATCGAATCCGAACCTGGATCCATGCGGATTTGGGTCAAGATTCGAATTTAGCCCTCCTAAGGTATGAAAGCTTTGGAGAAGATGAACAAAATTTTATTTTTCATAAAATGAATTACATATTTATATTCCGTAAGTCATTTTTTTAAAAAATGGGTTATATCATTTTTCATGATTTAGAGTTGTTGGAAAGCTTACACAAGAGACCACAATTTCATGTTAAGCATTTTTCCTAACTAAATCAAATTTGGGCCTTAAATTCGGGGCACTGTACTATGACGTGAATAGTAAAAAGTTGACATGTGGGCTTCACTTTCATCATTATTTTAATAAGGAAATATCAAGTCATTTGTAGATATAAATTATTTTGTTCCACTACTTCTTCTCTTTCACTTCATCTCACGCCCAAAACAAGCTTATTCTTCTTCATCTTTATTTTTTTTCTCAAATCAAGCTTGAAATTTGTGTATTTCTTTGCAATCCCAAGCACTGATTTAAGCAATGTGAGTCTCTCACCCTTACCTTAGCAGCTGCCATGTAAATCAAACATGATTTCTCAAGCTCTTTGTTTGAATCCAGGAAAACTAAGTTAGATTCATGTTCATGTTACATGATAGTGTTAATTTAAGTGTTAATCATGCTGGAATTGATCATTGTTGTCATGATTTATGCATGGATTTAGTTGAATTAGAAATATAAGACTGGGCTTGTGATGCCATGACTCTAGAGATATTAATTTAGATGATTATATTGTGGGTGTTAGTATACTAAGGTTGGATAAATTTTCATGATTACATATGGTGACGGTTATTGCCAAAAATGTAGGCACTTGTGTGATGGAGTTCCAGATCAGTCTTGAAATCGGGCTTGTGTTGCGATTGTTAGGATTGGTGCTCAGAGTGCCAATCCGGATCGTATTTATGTCTGATTCATAAATACGAGTAATTCTATTTTCCATAATATTACTAATTTAATGGTAGCACATTTGTCTTTTATACACATATTCGATCTAATTATGATTAGATTGAAACTAAATACTGTTAGGGTTGGTGCTCTGAGCGCCAATTTTATTATGTATTTCCTTGTAAATACTAATGTAACGTTTTATTATGAATAAAATGAACAGTTTCTTTTATATAACTTCTTCTATAATATGGTAAAGACGTAACCGACCTTAGAATGATTAGTTATGATATTGTTGCAAAAGCGTCGCAACTGACATTGAGTTGTATCATGACGTTGTCATTCATAGAATGTTCCCGGTCAAGGTTTACACTACTTGGTCAGTAAAGTAAACCCGTTGAGACCGGTACATGTCGTATAATAGAATCTTGGATTCCGATGGTTTCTCAGTGAACCATGAGTCTTGGAGACTCGTATAGACGTGTAGGTGTTTATAGCGGATAAACACTAAACGACTCACCGAAGATTCTTAATGGATGGTACACCAACGTCAATAAGAATCTTCTCGGGTTGAGTGAGCATAGTGATTCTTTGACTTAAGAGACCACTGTGGATATCTGAGTTATCATCCACACTTAGATGACAATCATGTCACCGATCTATTTAGATCAGACCTCCGCATGTTCGTTGGGTGTGGACTGATGCTCAGGATATCCTGTGTGTATCAAGATATGATCTGTCAACTCTGTGTATAGAGCATAGGTATTCAATATGGAATTAGTAATCTGTTAAATCCATGGGCCCGTGGTACTAGACCCGGCCAAGGTTCCGGTTCGGAACCGGAACCGAACCGGTTGGAACCGGAAGGTTCCGGTTCCAACCGGTTCCGGTTCAGGTTCCGGAACCGAACCGGTCCGAACCGGTGGAACCACGGTTCCACCGGTTCGGACGGTTCCAACCGGATAAAAAAAATTAAAAATTAAAAATTATATTTATTATATAAAATATAAATTACTAATGTACCCCTAATAACAGTAATAAAACGGTTATATTTAGGGGCATTTTTGGTATCAAAAAAATTCTAAAATTCTATAAATAGGATTCATTTTTCATAATTTCATCACACCAAATTCTCAACTCTCTCATTTTCTATAATTCTCTTATTCTCAATCTTACTTCATACAATTCTCTTATAATCTTATATTCTTATTCTCAATCTCAATTCATTTAGTTGTTAATTTGTTATCATTCGCATCGCAATTATTCAATTTTCTTATTTTTCTTCCTAATTTCTCAAACGAAAAATGGCAAGCTCATCTGAGAACATTATATCAAATATGCCAACCCAAGAGAGCGGCCCTAGTGTCAGTGCACAATCATGGAGAAGAAAAGTTAAGGCTCGGTCCTCAGATATTTTCAAAATTCATTTTACTTTGGAACGCCTAGAAGATGGTTCACAACGAGCAATTTGCAACTATTGTGGGATTATCTATAAATTTTCTGGTGGATACGGCAATATGATCAAGCACATGGAAAAACATCATTCAGTTGAATTTGGCATTGATACGACGCAGACTCAAATGGCCAGGTACGCATCATTTATTAGAGGTACATTAGTAATTTATATTTTATATAATAAATATAATTTTTAATTTTTAATTTTTTTTATCCGGTTGGAACCGTCTGAACCGGTGGAACCGTACGGTTCCACCGGTTCGGACCGGTTCGAGTTGGGGTGGAACCCCAACCGAACCGGTCCCCTTCCGGTTCGGTTCCGGAACCTGAACCGGAACCGGTTGGAACCGGAACCTTCCGGTTCCAACCGGTTCGGTTCCGGTTCCGAACCGGAACCTTGGCCGGGTCTAGTATCACGGGCCCATGGATTTAACAGATTGCTAATTCCATATTGAATACCTATGCTCTATACACAGAGTTGACGAATCATATCTTGATACACACAGGATATCATGAGCATCAGTCCACACCCAACGAACATGCGGAGGTCTGATCTAAATAGATCGGTGACATGATTGTCATCTAAGTGTGGATGATAACTCAGATATCCACAGTGGTCTCTTAAGTCAAAGAATCACTATGCTCACTCAACCCGAGAAGATTCTTATTGACGTTGGTGTACCATCCATTAAGAATCTTCGGTGAGTCGTTTAGTGTTTATCCGCTATAAACACCTACACGTCTATACGAGTCTCCAAGACTCATGGTTCACTGAGAAACCATCGGAATCCAAGATTCTATTATACGACATGTACCGGTCTCAACGGGTTTACTTTACTGACCAAGTAGTGTAAACCTTGACCGGGAACATTCTATGAATGACAACGTCATGATACAACTCAATGTCAGTTGCGACGCTTTTGCAACAATATCATAACTAATCATTCTAAGGTCGGTTACATCTTTACCATATTATAGAAGAAGTTATATAAAAGAAACTGTTCATTTTATTCATAATAAAACGTTACATTAATATTTACAAGGAAATACATAATAAAATTGGTGCTCAGAGCACCAACCCTAACATATTTAGTTTCAATCTAATCGTAATTAGATCGAATATGTGTATAAAAGACAAATGTGCTACCATTAAATTAGTAATATTATGGAAAATAGAATTACTCGTATTTATGAATCAGACATAAATACGATCCGGATTGGCACTCTGAGCACCAATCCTAACAATCGCAACACAAGCCCGATTTCAAGACTGATCTGGAACTCCATCACACAAGTGCCTACATTTTTGGCAATAACCGTCACCATATGTAATCATGAAAATTTATCCAACCTTAGTATACTAACACCCACAATATAATCATCTAAATTAATATCTCTAGAGTCATGGCATCACAAGCCCAGTCTTATATTTCTAATTCAACTAAATCCATGCATAAATCATGACAACAATGATCAATTCCAGCATGATTAACACTTAAATTAACACTATCATGTAACATGAACATGAATCTAACTTAGTTTTCCTGGATTCAAACAAAGAGCTTGAGAAATCATGTTTGATTTACATGGCAGCTGCTAAGGTAAGGGTGAGAGACTCACATTGCTTAAATCAGTGCTTGGGATTGCAAAGAAAATACACAAATTTCAAGCTTGATTTGAGAAACAAAATAAAGATGAAGAAGAATAAGCTTGTTTTGGGCGTGAGATGAAGTGAAAGAGAAGAAGTAGTGGAACAAAATAATTTATATCTACAAATGACTTGATATTTCCTTATTAAAATAATGATGAAAGTGAAGCCCACATGTCAACTTTTTACTATTCACGTCATAGTACAGTGCCCCGAATTTAAGGCCCAAATTTGATTTAGTTAGGAAAAATGCTTAACATGAAAATTGTGGTCCCTTGTGTAAGCTTTCCAACAACTCTAAATCATGAAAAATGATATAACCCATTTTTTTAAAAAATGACTTACGGAATATAAATATGTAATTCATTTTATGAAAAATAAAATTTTGTTCATCTTCTCCAAAGCTTTCATACCTTAGGAGGGCTAAATTCGAATCTTGACCCAAATCCGCATGGATCCAGGTTCGGATTCGATTTAGTGGATCAGATCTGTAATCATATATGAAAAACGTATCCTAACCCATGTATAATTTGTCTAGATTTAGATAGAACCCGACGGGTTTGGAAACATGAATTTTTTTTTTCATTTTTCATTTTTTTTTAATTATAGTGTTTTGCATTTATTTTTATATTCTGTATTTTGACAACTTTTAATTCCATTATTTTCTATTTTGTATTTTTAATTATCTTCAATTATATTTATTTTTAATTTTTTAAACTATAAATTAATAAAAATTCTAGATTTGAATCCAGGAATTCTGGACCTGCATGGTTCTAGATTTGGGTCTGGATTTCACTACCCAGGTCTAGAAATATTTTTGTGAATCCAAGTATTTTCAGACCTAGGTTTTCCGAGTATATGTGGATCCGGATTCGAAAATACCTGAATTCAGATCCATACTGGTCCAGAATTTTGCTATCCAATGCCGAAATTTTTTTTTATAGATTCGGGGCAAACTTGGGTCATGATCTGTGAGGCTATGGAATTTCATTATCCAAATATGAAAATTTTCCTAGGTCTTCAAGTGGAAATTCTTTTACGTATCCCGATCTTCAAGTATTGTGGATTCGGTCCGAAATTTCACTAACTGAGTTTTGATATTATCTTGGGACCTAGGTATTTCCGAACTAAGTCATCCAGGTGTATGCGGATCCAGGCCAAACTTGGATCCGAAATTTCGCTAATTTTTTCAAAGGATATATGCGAATTCGGGTCGGACCTTGACATTTTTGTCATTCTTACTTCCACCAAAAAATGTTTTTAAGCCATAATCAAATATCAAAAAAAATACTTTTCTTATCAAAAAATGATTTACTATGCCTGACCTAGTCTAATTGTACAATAGGATGCCAGGCATATGGCGGAGTATCGATTTCGATTCTATCCGGAATCAGATGAAACCAAATCGATTTTTTTAGATTTGGAATCGGAACCAGTTTTTTTATGGTCGGTTCTAGTTCCAAAATTAAAGAACCAAATTTAAATACTATGGTTTTGATTCTATAGTGATCGAAAGTGAACCATTTAACCCGACCAAAATATGTTTTTGGAACTAGAACAATCAAATTTTTACCCAGTCTCCAAGGGGTGTGGCTTGGTAGTGTAGGGTCCAGGATCTCACCTTGAGGTTCTGGGTTCGAATCCAGGGGTGCACTTCTTGTAAGAGCCTGGGACAGCCGGTGATTTTACCTGCGCCGCAGCTCAGAATGGGTGGTTTGGTGGCGGGGTTCCAACGTTTCCAAAAAAAAAAAAAAAAAAAAAAAATTTACCCAATTTAACACCCAATTTTAGAACGTCGTTTTTTGTCCTTAATATATAATAAATCTCTCTTTGCATCAAGCCCTAGCTTTTCTCCCTCTCGCCGCTGGTTTTGGCTCTCTGATCTCTCTCTCTCTGATTTCTCTCTCGGTGCCGGTAGCGTCGCAGCGTCGCCACCAGGAACTCAATCACAAGTCAGCGTCGTCACTCTGATACAGAGTAAGGAATTGCATCTCTCTCTCGAACCCTAGCTGCTCTCTGATCTCTCTTGAACTTAGCTGCTCTCTGATCTCTCGGTGCTTTCCATCATTCTTGTTTGTTATTTACTGCTCTCGTTTTTGTTATTTTCTTGGACTCTTTTTGCCTCTATGAAAGGGGGTGAAATCATAAGCTGCCAGGTTTTTAGTGTATTTCGTCGTTAGGTTTTGGCTCTCTGATCTCTGCTACAAAATGTGCTTCTTCCAGGCTGTTAGTGTATTAAATCATCTTTGTGTATTTCATGGAGTTGCTACAATCCTCGATTATTTCATGGAGTTGCTACAATCCTTGGTTATTTCGCTGTTGGCTGTTAGTGTATTTCATGGAGTTGCTACAATCCTTGATTATTTTTTTCTCTGTTTGGAAAATTTGATAAATGGGCAACTTGAGAGTGATGATGGTGGTACTGTTTATTTTTTTTGCAGCAATCCCCTCAAGGGTACGAAATTGTATTTAGGTTCACCCTTTTGCCTAACACTTTCTCGGCCTAACAGAGCGATGGGAAAGAATAAGAAGACTAGAAAAGGAGGCGCAAACGGTGAACACAGTCCTTCAACTGTGTTCGTCAACAACTTGCCTTACTCTTTCACTAACTCTCAGGTACTCCCTCTCTTCTTATAATCATTCTCTTTGCTTCCCAATAACTCAAATCTCTTGTCTCATATTATATTAATTTTTTTTAATCTAATGTTTAGCTCGAGGAAACATTCAGTGATGTCGGACCAATCAGGAGATGTTTTATGGTTATGAAGAAAGGTAAGCAGAACAGCACTTTTTTTTCAACTAATTCACTTCTTGTAAATTTAGAACTTGAGAATATGTCAGCTTCAATTCTGAAAACCTTAAGTTGTAATATGTTATTTATATTACAGTGTCTTTTTCTTATGCAGTAGTTTCTTTTACTTATTCCTTGATAATTTGGGAGCTTTTATGTTTATTAGGTTATTTTCATATTGGCAACTCGGTAGTATATTTACCTGATGCTAGTTTCCTAAAGCTTGAATTAAGTCAATAGCATTGCTGAAGTTTTTTTTTTATTGTTATTATTATTATTATTGTTATTAATTGTTGGGCAAAGTTCAGTTGATATATTGATATGGGGATTTCTTAAAGTTTGAATTAGGCCTGGCTACTGGGTTGATTAGTTTGAAATATGACATACTGTTTTAGCATGTGTCTGTGTTATAATCTTCTTTCTGTGTTTACAGGGTCCAACGAACACCGTGGCTTTGGTTATGTTCAATTGTAAGTCAGTGATATGGTTTTTTCTTTAATTAAGATATCAATTTTAATTTTCTCTTCGTTACTTTTTTCTTTGTGGTTGATCAGTTCATCACTATTCATCTATAAAGCATGATATTTTTTGGAGTTTTTAAACTTCTCACTTTATTGTTTAGTTTTAAACTACATCTTTTCTGATTTACAAGCTTTAGTTTCATAAATCTTGCTATGTGAAGGAATGAGCACATTGTGAAAATTTTGTCTACATCCTCCATTGTGCACATGGTGTTTGCATGAGACTATGAGAGTGTTCTTGAATTACCATTGATAGTATTTAAAGTTGTGTACTGTTCTAGTCAAAGATAGTGTACCATTCTGGATAGGCTCGTATTATTCTAGGCAAGTGTCCTTGCTATTCATGATAAGGATACCTACTGTAATAGTGTGATATCTAGTCTGTATAAGGTGAAGTGAAAGAGTCACAGTTAGAGGGTAGATTGATTTGGGATCTTGATATGTGTTAAAGAGCTATCCAATGAGTTCTTTGAGTTAGTCCTTTTAATATATTATTTGTGTAGTGAAATCCTTATTTGTGTTAATTAGTATACTATATATATGTTTCTTTTCTAATGAGGAATGGATCAAATTAAAAGACAAAAAACACTGCATTGGAATGTGTTTTCTTGTCTTTTAGGTTGGCTTATCATTGTTGGCTTATCATTAGTGCCTCTGCTATGCCTTCTTTAGCACTCATCATATGTTATCTAAAACTACTACCGGTTGTGTATAAAACATGGAAACTTGATTAGATTTTTCTGCTGTTGGTTGATTGAATTTGATCATCTAGAGATTCACCACCTTTGTAAAGTCAGATCTCAGATGCTAAGTATTTGCTTATTCGAAGGAACATGAAGTCATTTACTGTTCATAATCGTCGTTATTGTGATTACTTGATATATTGATAGGGGATATGTTCAACCTAATATATTTCGAAGGCCGTCTCATGGATTTTATTTGCATCCATTGCAGTGCTGTTATGAAAGATGCCAACCTTGCTATTGAAATGAAAGATGGTTCATCTGTTGGGGGTCGGAAAATTGGAGTTAAACATGCTACACACCGTGCCCCCTTGGAGCAGCGCCGTTCAAAAGCAGCTCAAGGTTGCTGTAGTTTAGATTGGTTATGGAATTTTAGTATCTTATGTTTTGTTTTTATTTGTTAACGAATACATTCATATTTTTGCTAAAATTTCATCCCATGTTTTACCTGATCAATTAGAGGTTCAGGCTCATGATATAGTAAAAACAAAGGACAAATCCTCTTGTGCAGAGAAGCATTCATCAAAGTTTTTGGAATCAGGTTGGAAGTTGTTTTATGTTTTATCAAACTATGTCGTCGTTCATATTTCTCTGTCTTAATAATTTTATGTAATTTTTGAATAAAATTTCAGAGAAAACTGAGAAGCCTAGAAAAACAGCAACACTTGGTATTGGCCTTGCGGATAAAGAGAACTGTTCAGAGAAGCAGAGGTACTCAAATTTCTCAACCACCTTCATTTTGAAGTCAAATAGCCCCTAAGCTGAAGTAAAAGAAAATATCTTGAGTTTATAAACTTTGTTTCATCAGATTATTTTCTGCACAATCTCCTTAATCTAGCCATTTTGCATCGCAAGCATGCAGAAAACTAAGTTGAATGTTTTTTTTTTGTCTAACTTTTCTAAGAAGCCGGGTGTGAACTCTTGTTATGTCTGTGTTTTCTCCCCTTCTCTACTCCTTTGAATTTGGTTCAGAATCTGGATGTAAAATTTAAATGGAACAACAGATTGAGTTGTACAACACTATAATAACGATACTGCAAAATCTTAAGGAATATCTGTTGCATTTTATCTTTGTTCTTGATCACTAACATTCACTGGCTACTTTTTTTACCCTTTTTTTGGAAACGTTGGAAACCCCGTCACCAACCACCCGACTCGGGCTTAAGCAGAGCAGGTAAAACCCTCGGCTACCCCAATCTCTTATAAGAAACGCACCCTCTGGATTCGAACCCAGGACTTGGAAGCTAAATCCTGAGCCCCACACCACCAAGCCACATCCTTTGGGGACTGGCTACTTACAAAACTTGAAAATAGCAGTTGAAATGCATTACCTTCTCATCTCTGAAACATTCATGGATACTTTTTTTTTTTCTTTTTGGTTCCTGAACTTCAATTCTGAAGTTGGAATTTTATTCTACATTAACAAAATGAATCGTGACCATGCTATATGTTATTTGCCGAATTACAGTAAAATTTGTGTTGTATACCTTATATCATTGATTGGAAATTTTGATTCAGTTATTTAAATGAGTATCATGGCTTTTTAACATTTTTTTTCCCTTTTATGTTCTTGTTGTGAAGGGTTGCTAGAACTGTGATATTTGGTGGTCTTCTTAATGCTGATATGGCTGAGAATGTTCACCGTCTTGCCAGAGGCATTGGCTCTGTGTGTTCTGTAACTTATCCTCTTCCAAAAGAAGAGCTTCAACAGCATGGTAAGGGCGTTTCTTTCGTCCATTGATATTTTCAGAGTACCATCTTTAGAGGCAACATCCCTAGCATTTCAGTTTCCATGACTTTACATTTGAATTACTAATTTTCTTGTATTGCTTGACACCTACAATGGTATGGGAAATGCCTGAAAATGGTTCATGTTTTCTATGTCGCCATAGAAAATGAAAATAAATTATTTCCGATTTATTAGCAGCTGAAGTGTGATATCCGATCTATTGTCTTTTATCTTCTACTAGCATGCGTCTGGCGTGTGGATTATACCATCCTAGTATAGTTGCTGAATTGGTTCACTGCACATTCTCAATTATTGTCATACTAAGCTTGTTCATTTGGCCATGGTCAATTATGTTGTAGAGCTCATTCTTCTTTGGATTTAAATAATTCCATTTGGGGAAATACTGTTTGGTGAAAACATCATGCAGGTTGTTTCCAGTTTTGAAATGAACTAAAATAAGTGTAATCCTCTTCTAGTATTCCTTTGATCATTTTTAGATGATACTTGGGCCCCTTTTGATATTTTTCCAGGCCTTGCACAAGATGGATGCACAATGGATGCGTCGGCCATACTTTATATGAGTGTTAAATCCGCTTGTGCTTCTGTTGCAATGTTACACCAAAAAGAGATAAAGGGGGGAACAGTTTGGGCACGTCAGCTTGGTGGAGAGGTAAAAGAACCTGAATTAGGTTGCTGTAATTGAATAATGCTGGTCTGATTGTCCTAATGAATTGTGCTTTATTTTGATGCTTGACTAATGGAGTTGCATTAATTTGGCCAAAATTAGTTGATTTAAAAAATATAATGATATATTTGGAAAAGAAATCTAATTATTTTTCTGTTTTGTTTATGATTTAGGGCTCCAAGACTCGGAAGTGGAAACTTATTGTCAGAAATATTCCTTTCAAGGTTATTTTATGCTAACTTTATTTTCTTGTTTACTTAATTTCTTTATAAGTGCTGGACTTCTGAACCAGTTTGCTGAAAATTACTGCAGGCTAAAGTGAATGAGATAAAAGACATGTTTTCATCAGTAGGCTTTGTCTGGGATATATACATTCCACAAAATTCTGATACAGGGTATCATAACCCCTCCATAATTTCTTCATCTATCGATAAAATCTGCGTACACTTAACTTTGACTCTTAAGTTGTCCCTTTTGCAGGTTATCTAAGGGATTTGCATTTGTCAAATTCACGTGTAAACGGGATGCTGAAATGGTATGGTTTCTGATCAATGCTTTTCTTCTATAATGTTAAGGCTATTTCAGGGTCAACATGATTTTAATTTTATGCCTATTTCTCTTTCAGGCCATTCAGAAGTTCAATGGCCAGAAGCTTGGTAAAAGACCAATAGCTGTTGACTGGGCTGTTCCAAAGAAAATTTTCAGTACTGGTGGAGCAGCTGCTGCTGTATCTGGAGATGGTAATAAATTTCATTAACTTCCAAGGATACGTCATACGTACGACCCTGTGTTACTCTCTGTTCCTTGTTAGTATCAACCAGTGTTCTAAATTAGTATCAACCAGTGTTCTAAAACGCGCTAGGCGCTAGTCGGGCAGCGACCCAGCGCCTAGCGCTCCTAGGCGGGGCCTAGGAAATTAATCGGAAATAGAGAATTTTCATAATTAGATTTAAGATTTGGTGTGATTTTGACAAATTAATCATAGAGAAATGTTGTTTGAGCAATGGGTAAGATTTATAGAGGGTCAATTTGATGAGAAACTAACAAAAATTGAAGAAATTAGAGTTTTTTTAAATTAGGGTTTATGCATCAAATTGAAGATTTTTAAAATTGAAGAGTTAGAGAGTTAGTTTAGTAAAATTAAGGTTAAGGTTAGGATTAGGGTGTAAATCTGACCGGAACCGTCGTTGACCGACGAATTTCGCGGTCAAAATTTGCCGGAATAGGCAGAAAATGCCGCCCATTCCGGCGAGCGGCTGGTACCAATGGTTTGGGGCCAGGCGCGGTGGTCATAGGCCGCCGAGCCTAAACGCTCCTAGGGATGGCAAAATCTGGGTCCGGGTCCGACCTTGATCCAGAAGCATTTTCATTGCCCGACCCGGACTCGGTTAAATATACACGCCGGTCCGGACCCGGGTCTTCGGATCCGGATACCCGTTTTTTTTTAAAATTTTTTTAATTTTTTAATTGTATTATTTTATATTTGTATTTTGTCAATTTTATTAGTTTTATTTCAATTCTTTTATATTTTTTAATTAAATTATATTATATTTTTTTTATATATGCATATTATTTTGTATTTTTTTATTTTATTCTAATTTATTATGTTAAATTATATTTTTTCTGGACCCGGGTCTATCCGGGCAAGGCCCGTGCGGTCCTGGGTCTGGATCCATTCACCCGGGTCTGGATCCGGATTCGCTCGGGTCTTGATTTTTAAAACCTGGGTTCGGATATTTTAGTCATGGACTCGGGTCTACCTGAACCAGGATCTTCCGGGTCTATGCGAATTCGGGCTGGGTTCGGGTACAACTGCCATCCCTAAACGCGCCGCCTAGGCGCGCCTAGACTGCGCGTTTTAGAACAGTGGTATCAACTGGGGTTGAAAATTTTTTACTCGATGAGTTGCTGACTATCGGAAAGAAAATTATGTGCTGATTTTTAGTGGATGAAATAACTATGATAATCTTGTTGGTTAAAACAATAAGCTATAGCTCACGTGACTTTGGTGGGGTTTCCTGTTGGATTTTAGATGAGAGATCTGGGAAGGAAGCCAGATGAAGTTGAATGGAAGTTCTTGAACATATATGAAAGTAAACAGTATGGCTACATGTGTGTCTGTTTCTGTATCAGTCAAAGAGTAATAGAGAGAGTATTCACTTGCATTGTTGTGAATTACAATGAGTTTTTTGTTGAACCACTAGTTTAAGCTTATGAGGGTCTGCTTTATTATTTTAAGTTCTAACAGGCCCCCTCATGTACGAGGTGCATGGATAAAACATATCCACTCACAAGTGCAACTTATTTTAGTTGGGGTTTCTGAACAACACTTTGTAGTCAGCCTAGTTTTGGTATCTTGTTGAGTTGCCACTTAACCCAAGAGCTTAAAGGTAAGATCCAACAACGGTGTTTAACTTCTCATCAAAGAGAGAAGGATGGACTTGAATTGACTTTATGGTTGAATTGCCCTGCTAGTTTCAGTGATTGTGCCAATTATTGACGTTGTAACTGTTAGAATCCCTAAGATTAGAATCATAATCATCCAAAGATATGATTATGATTCATTATATCTCTAAGATATTGTTACATAATCATTGAGATATGATTATGTAATCTTAATGATTATTAGTATATTTAGTTTCTATATTTAACTTAATGTAATGCTTGTATAAAGGAATATCTCTTGTAATTCTAAGGATTAAGAAATATAAAATCATATTATTTCTTTACATGGTATTAGCGTCAATTTTTCTCTGGGTTCTGGTCTCATTTTTAAAGTCATTGTTCAAGCCGGCGCGTGGGGAACACGCGCCACTATATGCATGTGAGCCTCACGTGCTGTATTTTCTTCGACAGTCTTGACAATACCAATGACAACGAAATGCTCAGATCTTATCAGTTATTTGTCCCTTATTTGCATTAAGTTCCACGTCTGATCTTTTTTTCGGGGTTTTGTCATGGGTGATTTTTTTAAGTTTTCTTTAGATGTTTTGAACTATTCTGGAATAGTTTAAACTTTTCTGGAATAGTTTAAACTTTTCTCGCTGTGCATTTTCCAGCGATGTTAAACCATCTAAACATCCGCATCTGTTCTCGTTGTGTATTCTCCAACGACGTTAAAACATCCAAGTCAACATATATGTTCCTGTTGTGCATTCTCCAGCAGTGTTTAAACACCCTAATCTATGTGGTTCTTGCGCTGGTTTCATTTGTAAAAAGCTTGATGCATATGATACGTATGCTGTAGCTTGAGGGGGAGTGTTAGAATTTGTAAGATATTGTTAGAATCCCTAAGATATTATTATAATCATAATCATAATCATCTAAAGATATGATTATGATTCTACACATCTCTAAGATATTGTTACATAATCATTGAGATATGATTATGTAATTTTAATGATTATTAGTATATTTAGTTTCTATATTTAACTTAATGCAATGCCTATATAAAGGCATATCTCTTGTAATTCTAAGGATTAAGAAATATAAAATCGTATTATTTCTTTACCGTAACTATTATTGGGAATTTGGTAGTTATTGGGATAAAATATTATTAGAAATATGCCTGTTTTTAGTATGCAGATTCTAGGTTATTGGGGATTTTCTCTGGTTTGGGATTACAGGTTCTTTCTTCACCTAATAATGTGTTCCCCTAGCCATTTATGAATGCATACCTAATTGTTTAGCAACATATAACACATTCTCAATAAATAATATAGAACAAATTTTTTTCTTGGACCTATGTAACTTGCTGGCTTCCTGGATTGTTGACATATTGAGTTTATTTTAGGTATTCATAGTCAAATGTAAAACACACATTTCCTTCCCTGGTCTCTCTAGTCATTGTGTTTCTCTTTTTTTCCTCTTTTGAGTGCTATATTATTACTTGGTGCGTAGAGGTTTTGCTCTTTTTGATCACTTCATTTACTTTTACAGCACTACAGAGCGAAAGTGATGGGAACAGCGACACTGGTAGTGATGATGATTTGGACAATGATGACGCAGTGTCTGCTCCAGATGACTTAAATTCATCAGACAAAGAAGACACGCACACGCTTTCTAATGTTGATTTTGATGAGGAAGTAGACATAGCGAGGAAAGTTCTAAATAAGCTCACTTCTTCTACAGGCTCTCTTCTCTCTGTCAGTGATGATTCTGCACTGGTCGAGGGAAACAAGGATCCGGATTCTGATAAAACAGTTAATGTGCCAAATAAGTCATCCAATGAAACTGAAAAAGTATCAAATGTTTCTGAACTTGAAAACTCCAGCAAAAGCAAACCAAAAACCCTTAAACAAACAGAGGGAGAAGATGATTTGCAGAGAACAATTTTCATAAGCAACCTTCCTTTTGATCTTGATAATGAAGAAGTGAAACAAAGATTTTCTGGATATGGGGAAGTGGTATCCTTTGTCCCTGTTCTTCATAAAATCACCAAGTATGGGTTTGGTCTTCAGTTTGATGTGTTTCTATGTTTCATTTTCTTGTAAGTTGACTGTTTGATCTCCTTGATCTCAATGCAGGCGACCAAGAGGGACTGGTTTCCTCAAGTTCAAAACTGTAGAGGCTGTTACTGCAGCAGTTTCAGCATCAAATGCTACTCAAGGTCTAGGCATTTTTCTGAAAGGCAGACAACTGACTGTTCTGAAGGCATTGGATAAGAAATCGGCGCATGATAAGGAAATAGAGAAGTCCAAAAATGAGACTCATGACCACCGGAATCTCTACTTGGCAAAGGTTAGTTTCCTTGATCTTTTTTCTTATTACTTGTTACCTGAATTCTCCAACCCATGCTGTTTTGCACTATAAATTTTGTGATGTTTGACTTGTCACCAACTTGAATGGACTCCTTTTACCCTTTATTTTCCAACTTTTTAATAGGAAGGTTTAATCCTTGAGGGGACTCCAGCTGCTGAAGGTGTTTCAGCTGATGATATGTCAAAACGCCAAATGTAAGTCTTTTTCTTCAATCATTTAATTCATGATTTTCAAATGTTTCAGTTAATTTTTTTGATATATATATCTCTCTTGTTCTCTAGCTTTATAATTTTGTTTATTTCTAAAAAAGCTGTTCGCTTGTTGCCAAATACTTCATCCTTGGGAAGAAAAATGTGACACAAGTTCGTTTATTATTTCTGTTGGGGTTTTTGCATTGTTGTCCAGAAGGAAAAAATCAAACATTTTCAATATTCCTGCCTGCTATTGTAAAATTTCAAATTCCCAAGCTTTTTTAATAGTTTTTAAATACTTTGCAGGTTACATGAGAAAAAAATGACTAAGCTTCAATCCCCAAATTTCCATGTTTCGAGGACAAGACTTGTTATATACAATTTACCCAAGTCAATGATTGAGAAGAATCTCAAAAAGCTTTGTATTGACGCGATTATCTCACGAGCCACAAAGCAAAACCCTGTTATTCGACAAGTTTGCTACCTTCATCATTTTCTCATTGTTCTGGTCAATGTATTACACTCCCTGTCCATGCAATCCTTTTTCTTAACTGTGATATTTGCTCGTGCAGATAAAATTCTTGCAAAGTATTAAGAAGGGAAAGGTTGATACAAAGCATTACTCTCGCGGAGTTGCTTTTGTTGAGTTTACAGAGCACCAACATGCACTTGTGGCGCTAAGGGTTCTTAATAATAACCCAAGTAACATTATCTTTAATTTGATGCTGCTGTGCTGAATGCTAGACTTAGTTTATAAATTACATTATAATTTTAAATCACCTCCTGGCTACTTGCAGAAACTTTTGGTCCTAAACATCGTCCGATTGTGGAGTTTGCTGTTGATAATGTTCAAACACTAAAGCATAGAATAGCTAAGATACAAGCTCAGCAGCAGCAAAATGATGAGTCAAACACACTGGATGCCAAACCAGACAAACAGGAGAATTCCAGAAAACGGAAACCTAGTGGCGACTATATAGCAGTGAAAGATTCACGATATGGTGAGGATAATGCAGTGAATAATGGGTTTCGAGATGGAAAAACCAACGAGAAACATAGATCTAACAAGAAGCAGAAGCACAATCCAGCTAGTGAAAAAGTGGAAGTCTCTTTGAGAGAGAGTAATGAAGGGAAGACAACAGGCACAAAAAGGAACAGAAAGGACCACCGAGATGGTAGGGAGCCTGATGTTGAAACTTTAACCAAAGGTAACAATGCTCGGAAATCAAAATCTTGTACGCAAGCAAATTTCCAGCCACAGAAGCAGAAGCAGAAGCTGGGAGACCTAACCAGTGGAGAGAGGAGAGATGAATCAATGAAAAGAAAAAGGCCAAAAAAGAGTAAAGGCACAGCAGGGAAAGAGGTGGGAGATAAACTTGATGTGCTGATCGAAAAATACAGAACCAAGTTCTCACAGCAGGGTTCTAACAAAACCGACGGCGACAAGCAAGGTTCCAAACTACTTAGAATATGGTTCCAGTCGTAAGTTTTTGTTTGTTTCAAGGCTTTTCGTGATAGTTTCTTCTATAGAGCTGAAGAGGCAATCCTTTTAAATGTAGTTACTACAAGTTTGGTGCTAATTTAATTTCTTAGGGGTAGTTGAATCATTTGTAAGTTGAATTTTGCTTCAATAAATTTGTAGGACATTTGTAAGTTAGAAGAGGCCGTACATACCAGTTAAATTTTATAAGATTTTGAGCACGGGTGACCAATTCAATAAAAGTTTTTTCAAAACTACTTGGCCTAGTCTTGGGGTAAACTTTTTTCTTTATAAAAATATGCAAAAGCATAGTTTTTAAAATCGGTTCATAAAATGTTCAAAATTGGTCATGAATCTGATCAGACATGTTTAACTTTTTTTAAAAAAAATTTCGGAAAAAAAAAAAATTAAAAATTAATATTTTTTATAATTTTTAATTAAATAAAATTATTTATAACGCAGGTCGGTTTTTTGGGAATGGTTTAACCGGTTGAACCACTTATTGAATTTTTTGGATCATTGATCTGATTATGAAAATACTGTGCAAATGACTAAAATATAAACGTAACTCAAATTCAAATAATTCAACAAACTCTTCCAACTTCTAATATGAAATTGACAGCTTAATCGTCATTAATTATCTTGAAAGTAGCAGATTAAATTTGCTGGAAGGTATCCGTTTGTTACAAAATTAGCTCTTGCACTGCATAGTACGTATCCAGTATAATAAATATGATTATACAGGAACCAGACACGGACCATGGAATCGGATTTGCCTAATATTTAAAATAGATGCCAAGAATGTCCTTTAAATATTTCCAGTATCACAAACAAATACAAGGTTTAGCAAACTTAACAAATTCTTGACAATATCTGCAAACAAATATGTCAGGTGGAAATTTGAATAGGAGTTATTTTAGGATACCAAAACACCCAAAGACAGAATATCTAAATGCAGATAATAAGAAAGCTGATCATACTAAAATATTCTGAAAGAAAAATAAAGTTTTTTTTTTTTTTAATTGTCTAAATAGGTAATTAGGAATTGGTTTGGAACCGAAATGGAACTGATGGTAGGATATCATGTTTGATAGGGTAAGTTCCGATTTCTAATAATTAGGAATCAAAATTTTGAAAATAAGTCCCGATTCACTTTGAACCGGAATCGAAATCGGTTTTGCTCAATATAGTTACTATAAGTTTTATGCAAATTTAAATTGAAACTTTTGGAATAGTTGAATTCTACCATCTTTTGTAAGTTGATTTTTGCTGCAAGTTAAGAAATTTATAGGCTTATGCATAGTTATCTCGTATATAACGGTAAAAATCGAAACACAGGTAGGTCGTACATGGAAGAACTTGGTGGCAATGGGTTTAGTATTTGGTTGTCAGGTCTTGAGTTCGAATCCAAAGGGTGCATATCTTGTAAGAGCCTGAGGCAGCTGGGGGTTTTACCTACTCCGTGTAAGCTTGGATCGGATGTGACACGAATCCAACCACTCAAGGGATGTTAGATGACACAGTCAACATGGTAGAGCCTTTACAAGTGCCAATAGATCCAATCACACGTCGAAGAGCCAAGAAGATTAGAGAAGCAATGGCGAGGCTAGCTCAAAGTTTCAATACCGATTACTACAGACAGCTCAAAGGCACATTGACGTCATGTAAGGGTTTCAATGGAGTGGAACCAAAGCTATTCCACGTGGCATAAGTCATATTAGAATGAATGCCTCACTTTGTTGATATTTTTGGCATTCTTTAAAAGACGGCCCCTTTTGTTGACATATTAGGCATTCTTTAACACCTTTGTTGAATTTTTGCGATGTTTGTTATTTTTCGTTTATTGACTTTTTTTTAGCAAAGTTGTTGATGAAGTTTTTATCACTTTAGCCACCTTTGTTGACTTTTATTGAAAGTTGTCTAAATTACTAAATGACTATTAAGGGCATAGCCTTTAAGTATTCATTGGTTAGCCATTAAGGGTATTTTGGTCATTTTACACCCACTTTTCATTGTATTGTATAAACTCTTTTCTTCTTAATGAAAGGGGATCACGAATTGTTCATCAAACTTGTTGGTTTCAAGCTTTTGGCTATGGCTAAAATCCTTGTAAGGGAGGGATTTCCCTAATTCAAGTGAAAATCGACTTATCTAACCTTGACAAGCTTAGTGGCGTCTCCAAAACTAGCAACTTTCATCAAGCTTCATCTTTTTAGTTACCTAAGGAACTATTCTTAGATGGTTTAGGGGCTGATCTTAGAAGGGATTTGTTCCAACAGATCATTGATCAAGGTTATTGGGGCTTGTAACAAAAACTTTGGGTTTACTTGGTTTAACCTAAACAAGTGGGTTCCTTGTCATTTGTTATCAAAGCTTAGGGTTCATGTTGGACAAAATGACCCATAGCGTCACTATTTGCACATATCATTATGTTGTTGTAGCAAATTAACTATGTGACAAGGAAATTGCACTCTCATCATTTGTGATTAGATCACCATAGATATATAAATGAAGAGAGGTCCCTATGATTAGTTCCTGGACTGAGAATGATATGAGACATTATCAGTCCCCGAAGGTTTAATCATTAAATATCCCTAGCCGGAGTATTATCGAGGCTGGACATCGATAATGCGGAATATGCTAGTATTGCACTTGTGTGCGTTGTGAGGGCACAACGACATAGTTCTCATATATATAAGTATCGGATACTTATGCAAGTGCGATAGGAGGTCGTGTTTCACCGATGGTACGGGAACAGCTTCGCTCTGGATAGACCCCTCGGAATCCCATTGGTATTATGACTATGTGTCTATGGAGGCCGAAATCAAGGTAGGTGTGTATAGTCTTAACCTGAGACTTGCATCGCTAATACTTACGATAATCGATAGACTTTGGTCTTGGTGGTACAGGGCTTTAACCGGTTCTGCGTACACCACTTCTGGGTTTATCAGAGAGTCATAGTGTATTGGGTGTGATGTCAAGACGGAAGTATCACTTCAGTCATAGTGGAGATGATGTCACGCAGGATACGGTATTAGTGCTCTTAAGTGCTGGCCGGCCATCGGGATATTATGACAAGGTCATGTATATCCGATTATAGAGACTAGTTACCAGACATCCGACATGTGCTTCGGACGGGGCAGACACTTATCCAGCCCCAGCCCTAGCACGTGACTATCCGATACTGGGCTGATATACACAATACTACGGTATATACTACGCTTGATACAGATCTATATATTCCTGTAAGAATATTTCTGGAGAATTGGGTAGGCATGGCGCTTTGCTAGAAGCCAACCTTGTCTTGTAAATCGGTATAAACGTAGTACGAGGTACTTACGTGTTCGGATAGTCCGACGACCGTATTTACTGTCAACATATCCGGAGATCTCATGGGTCGCTTCCCGAAGATTCACCGATGACGTATAACTCGCATTTAATTAATCTGGGATTAATTAGAAGAGAGAGAAAATTAATCTGGGATTAATCACGGAGATATTTTATCTGGGATAAAATATTAATTAAAGAGAGAGAACGATTAATTTTGGAATTAATCGATAAAATAATATATTTGATATATTATTAGATATTGGATTTCGACGCGGAATTGAAATTAGATTTTAATTCGGGCGAACGAATTAATTTAGAATTAATTCGTTAGAGACGTGAATAGTGATTTCGCTAGGCGTAATCATTTAATTACGACGCGACGGAAAATTCGTTAATTTGGAATTAGCGAACTCGAGCCCGGGATTATTTGCGAGCACCTTCGCATTTCGAATTCGAGTAAGGCACGCAAGTTAATTCGAGCGTCAAATCGCTAGTCACATCAAGCGTCAAATCAAATGTCACTTTGAGTGATGTGACAAGTTGTCATTTGATTTGAGTGATTGATGTGGTAGTTGAAAGGCATTTATTGTTTTGCTTTTTGACTTTTTGGTTTTTGGGAAATGAAAAGTGGTAAATGGTTTGTTTATTTTTGGAAAATATATAAACCAAAATACTTTTTATTTCTCTCCACACTCTCTCCCTTTTACGCATCTCCTCTCCCTCTCTTTTCCCTCATTCTTCTTCACGGTTTGGAACCGTTTCTTCTTCCAAAATTTCTGGTTGTGACCGAATCAATGAGAAGCAAGGAAGAAGATGTGGTGCTAGCACACACCTTGGGTTATATTATGGTGATAGGGAAACGAATTTATGAGCTTGGAATTCCTTTTGAACCTTGAAGCTTTGAGCTTCCATGGAGGTCTTCAATGGCCGAATTTTCAAGAGGAAGACAGCCCAAAACCGAGCATGATAGCAGTCCAAAGAGGCCAAAACCGAGCTTGAACAAGGAGGAAAATGGGTTTTGTTCTTCCTAGCATCAAACCAATCAATGTGAGTATGTATTCCGCCTTATTCCTTTGATGTATTCATGCGTTTTTGTGCTTGATTTTCATGATCTTGGGACCTATATTAGAACTCAACAATGGTATCTAGAGCTATTATCAAGCATGAAAAAGTTAGGGTTAAAATTGGGTAAACTCGATTTAGGCATGATTTGGTTGAATTGTTTGATGAAGTATGCTTGAATGAGGTTGAATTGAAGTTGTGTATGATCAATTTCATGAAATTGGATTGGATTCAATTTTCCCTAAATTTTGGGCATGACAAATTGGGTAAAATCAATTGAAGCATGATTTGATTAAATTGATTGATTAAGTATGCTTAAATGTTGTTGAATTAATGATTGATTGGATCAATTTGAAGAAATTATGTTTGGAACAAATTTCCCCAATTTTTTATGTTGGCATAAAGTGACAAATTTGGGTAAACTTGATTTTGAGCATATTTTGTGAAATTGGATGAATGAGAATGCTTAAAGTATGTTTAATTTAAGATTGATTGGATCAATTTGTTGAAATTGTGTTTGGAACAAATTTCCCCAAATTGCTTATGTTGGCCGAAATTAAAGAACCCTAAATTTCTTGGTGATTTTGTTTGTTTGATCATTGGATGACTTAAAACAATTGGGTAATGTTGTTTTGAAGTTCAATTTGATTGAATTTTGATTTGGAACATTTTTCCCAAATTAAAGTGGCTTGGCCGAATTCAATTGAATTTGAAATTCATTGTGTTTTTGATTTTAATTCATTGGATAAATTGAATTGATTTGGGAAATGATGATTGTGGATTCAATTGGATTGAAACCGAATCGGATTGGAAAAACCCCTAATTGCCGAGAACAAAAGCATGTAAAATGGGTTTGATTTTAATAAATTGTGTTGGACACTATTTTTCATTAAAGTGCATGATTAAGTATGCTAATTGATGTTTTAGAAATATTAATTGGGTGGTTAATTGTGTATTACACTTAGGTTAATTAATTATGGAATTTAGAATTTTATAAGTTAATTAATTGGGCTTATTTTTGGAAATTGGGCCTTTAAGGTTGTGATTGGGCTTTTGGGCTTTGTTGTACAAAGTTGAGTTTAGGCAAATTTGGTTGGATCCAATTGGGCCTAAAACCGCATCCATAAAGTCCAATTATGACTTAATGGACCTTAATTATTTAATTGGGACTAATGGGCCAAAATTGATTTCTGGGCTTATGGGGTAACTTCCGGATTGGATTTTGGTTGTTCGGTTTGACCCGAGTTGACCAAAAGTCCACGCATTATAGAAATTAATTAAAAGCCATTGGACTTTAATTAAATAAACATTAGATGTTAATCGGGCTTTGAGACCCGTTGCGATTAAATTTGGAATTTAAGTCGTAAAGGTTCGTGAATAAAAGTGTAATATTTAATTTGGAATTAAATAGTGAATTAGAATTAAATGCGTATTAAATTGGATTTAATTATATAGTTTAATTTAGGGTTATTTACGTTTTACTACTAAAGTTATGATCAAATAACAATTGGGTACTATGAATATTAACATATTACATTTTACTACTAAACTTATAAAAAAATTACATTTTACTACTACTTTTCCATCCACACCGTTAGTTGACCGTCAGTTGACCTTAAAAAGACTGTTTTATCCTCCAAATAAAATAAAAGTGAAAATTATAATTATACCCTTTAAAAAACTATTTAAATCTTATATATAACAATCAAAGAAATACAATCACAATCACATTTTAAAAATACTTCAATCTCTAAATTATCCATATACCCATAAAATAAAGAATTTAATTTTACCAAAAATTTAATAATTTAATAATTAAAATTCTCATAATAATCACATTTTAAAGTATAACAATCTCTAAATTATCCATATACCCAATAAAATAAAGAATTTAATTTACCAAATAATTTAATAATTTAATAATTAAAATTCTCATAATAATCAAAATACTTTAAAGTATAACAATAAAAGAGATATACTCAAGAATCATTATTTCCAATATTCTCCATATAATCAATGTTTTTGAAATATGCAACATTGTGCAATTGAATCTCAGGTTGTTTCCCGCATTATCCATGTAATCAAAATTTCCAAAATAAGCAAGTTAACACCATGCAAGTTATCTTCATGGTTGTGAAAGTGATCCTCATGGTTGTGATTGAGTGACCCCTGCATGATACAATAATATTGATTAAAATTTACAATATTAATCAAATAACCTCCAAAAGTAAGAAAACAATAGAATAACATGAAGCTATTTAACCTATAGCACTTGGGTTCTACCTCTTTGTATATGATTTCCTGCATTTGTTGGTGTTTGTTGTGCAAATGATTGGCTGCGCAATCCTGATTGACTATAATAAACCCTCTGAGTGATCTGATTCCTTTGACTATTTTCGCCCCATTGACTGCTCTCACAACTTGTACTCTAATAAAAATGTATAGACAAAAGTTTAAATATAAAAATTTCACATATAAGAAAAATCAATAAAGTCTTTAAATACCATACTTGATTGCTTCTTGTCATTTTTGCCGAGCTTTGAGATGGTTGATCTGATTGTTGTTGAGCTCTTTTTCCACATCTTTGCTAAAATATTAATAAAAATAGTTAGAGAATAATAAATTGTAAAAAACAAACAACATAAAGTAATCACAAATCTGATCTTGTCTTGCCTTTGACTTTCTAGCATTAGATGGAGCAAGCTGGCAGGTTCTGATATTATGTGTAGTTTCGTTACAGAAACTACACCTAGACACAAATGACCTTTTTGAGTTTATTGGCTCATTTAGTTCTCTTCTTCTAAGTTTTTTAGGTCTTCCAGCTTGTCTTCTTTTCACAGGAGGATCAATTTTCCCTTCATGTCCTTCCCACGTAACTTGATCAGGTATAGGCTTTATCATCTCTGAATAACTGTCCATGTAGGCTTGCTTATGAAGCAATATGAAATGTAATGGTGAACATCATCTCTACAATACAAAATGGAGGCCATTGCATGCCTACATGGTAGTCCTGACATGTCCCAATACCCACAGTCACATATTTTTTTCTTAATATCTACAACAAACCGTCTTAATGGTTCGTAGTATATGTCTTTTACCTCAAACAAAGTATCACCAGATGGTTTTACGCTCAACTTAGAGGACTCTTGAGATGTTTTATCAATCTGCTTCTTAATCCTCGGAGTAAGAATGGTAGGCCACTTTTGTGATTCTTTTCTTCTCTTTGTAAACCTCTTCATGAGCTTACATCTAATCTCCTCTAACATTGTCAAACATGGCTTGTCTCTATACTTTCCAATCCAACTGTTGAAGCATTCTGATGTGTTATTAGTTGTATGGTCCACTTTAGCATTTTTGTCAAATGCCCATCTTGACCATTGATAATCTTCTAAGGTGTCAAACCACTCTCTTGCACCATCTTTAACAAACCTCATTTTGTTTAAAGCATTAAAAAAATCAGTTTTGTTGCTGGCTTTGCATGCTCTCCAAAATAGTTTTTTCAATGCTAAACCAGTAAACTGCCTTTTGAAATTTGCATATATATGTCTCCCACAATGCCTACTGTGAGAAGTAGGCCAGGTCTGTTGAAGAGCAAGTACTAATCCCTTTTGTCTGTCACTCATAAAAGTGACTTCTCTGCCATCATCAAAGTAATCATGTAAAAGAGATAAGAACCAACCCCAAGACCATTGATCTTCAACCTCACAAACAGCGATGGCCAAAGGAACAATGCCATTATTGGCATCCACACCTACTGCTGCCATCAAAATCCCTCCATATTCACCTCTCATGTGACATCCATCAATGCCAATATAAGGCCTACAACCTTTCAAAAAAGCATTCTTTTGAGCAGACAATGAAATAAAGAACCTCTTGAATACAATTTGGTTTGGAACACTCTCAGTATCGCACAACACATTGCATTTTGACCCTACATTGTATTTCTCTATCATTGCCTGGTATTGGAATAATTTCTCATAACCCTTGGAGTGATTACCACCAAGTAGATCTGCTTTCTTTTTAGCTCTATACAATTGCATATTAGTTGGTGTAACCCCATGAATAGTCTTCAAATGACTCTTAATCTGTGATATCTTAATGTTAGGAGTTCCCTTCACTAACTGAGTTATACTCTTCACAATCCAGTTTACTGGAGTTGGAGCTATTTTCGATGTTCTAATGCAAGTGTGTATATCATTGAGTTCTCTAACAATAAACCCCCCATTGTCACGTAGCAAGCCACATTTGACAAACCATGGACAACTTTCAACCTTGCAAATTCCCTTATATCACCCTTATCATTATAAATCTTTTTAACACTAAAACCATCTTTTACCATCACACTATGCAGTGCATTTCTAAAATGTTCTGCATTATCAAAAACAACCCCTTGTGCAAGCTTATCTATCCCATTATTAGGTTTATACTCATTATCTTTGATGTACCTCATCATTTGAGCTGTGCTGGTATGATCATCCTCATCTGAACTAAAAGACATGTTTTCCTCATCCTCAGACATTGACAAAATATCATCTCTTTCATAATCACCACTAATATCATCACAACTACCTTCACCATCTGCTTCAACCTCTCCGTCATCAGAATAACCCTCATCTGAACATTCAAACCAACCATCATTACTTGTTTCTATTGTTGGGGAAGGTTCATTTTGGGGTTGCGAGTGCCTTGTAGATGCACTATTAACCAGTTCAAGAGGTAGCATGATATCTGTAATATGAAAATAAACACAAGAGTAACCCATAAATAAATCATCATTATTTTCATCCTTTAACCATAATAAAACATGAAAATAATACAAGAGTAACCCATAAATAAACAAAAACATATACAGGAGTAACCTAACAACAAATAAAAGAAACCAACCAAAAGAAAAAAAAACATTAACAATGATGCTGATAAGAAGGAAATTGAGAGTAAATATTAACCTCAGAAATTTTTAGCCAGCTTATCCTAAGTCATTATATAAGGCTCTCTTTAGGTCTACATAAGACATCATCAAGATTGAAGAATTAATTAATTTTATTAAAAAAAAAAAAAACAGAGACGAAATGGGATTCGCCATATTTTTCATTGTGATGATATGTATCATCTCTACGGTTAATTCAGGTAACCTGTCTTTAAAATTTCAGCAATTGTAGTTTATTCAGATAAAATTATCTATTTTATTTTATTTTTTTTTTTTTTTTTTGTGCAAGTCAAATTTCTTTCAATATTGGTTCGTGGAGTAAAAAATTTTATCCCCAAAAAATGATTTTTTTTTCCATTAAAATTTGTAGGGAAATTGTCATTTTACACCAAAAGATCATCTCAAAGGCACGTGAAAAATGGAGTTTTTGAACCAAACCCAGATATATCAACAGCCAAAACAAGGAAAATAAATGGACAAAAAGTAAAAACCAAATCCAACAAAACCCTAGAAGCCACCGGAGTTTTAAAATCAACAAATTAACAACAAAAAATTAAAATTCAACAAAAAGCAGGAAATACAAAGATAGAGAGAAACTCACTCCGATTGAGGCAGAACGAGAGAGAGGCAGAGAGGAAGCAGACGCGTGAGAGACAGAGAGATAGAGAAGAGGGCAGCGTGGTTTTGAAGAGACAGAGAGATAGAGAAAAGGGCAGAGATAGGGGATTTTTTTTTTTTTTGTTGATTTTAGTCTAATTATTATTAATTTATAATAATGTGTGTGTTAAGACTCTTTTAGCCTTATGATGTCAATATGATGTCATAGTCAACTAACGGTCAACTAACGGTGTGGATGGAAAAGTAGTAAAATGTTAATTTTTTATAAGTTTAGTAGTAAAATGTAATATGTTAATATTCATAGTACCCAATTGTTATTTGATCATAACTTTAGTAGTAAAATGTAAATAACCCTTTAATTTAATTCAAGAATTCGTACTTTGAGTACTTATTCGCAAAACGAGTTTGACTCGAGCAAAAATCAAATCGTTGTTTGAACATTGGATGATCACTAATTATCAGATTAATTAATTGGATTAGATTGATTGATAACATGCTTGTATGAATACATGGTTGCGATGCATGAATAATGTATATCGGATGGATATTAGTCGGGTGGGACAATTTTGAAGTTGTAATAAATTTGATTTATTAATTGGACCTGCGTGTCCAGCCTTATCACCTCTATACTATTTGTATTCTCTTCTCACCTATTCCCCTCAATGTAAATGAGGTTTCTTTAGAAGTGTAGTGTAACGAGTAGAAGTAAATACATGTGCTAGCTTTGGAGAGAGAAAATGAGAGATTTGATCTAGGATCAATGTAAAGTATCCATCCGCATATCATTATTATTTTATTTCATATGCGCTTTATTATGTGTTTAGAATGCATGTTTAAGGGTGTATGATGATGAGACCTTAATAAAGATAATAATTGGTAGCCAATTGCACGCGAAAAACCCTCGCTCAATATCAAGTGTTTTTCCTTCCATTGAGTGATTCTTACTCAAGATCTGAGATTGGCATTGGTGTTGTTGGCCAAAGTCAAGCCCTTTGTCCGTCGAAGATGTGTTTGAATCACGAAGGCTTTGTTCCATATCGGTGTCTTGTCCAAGTTGTGGTTTGTTGGCCAAAGTCAAGACCACTTCTTGATCTTGTCCATCATTGATTACGAAGCTTCCATGGTCAATGGGTCACGCTTGACTGGGTGTTGGTTTCTATAATATGTCCCAAGGAAAGATTAAGCATTTGAAATACAACATTGAATATATATATAAGATGAAGTATGGCGGAATCATACTTACATTGCTTTAGTGATGAAGAAAATCAAACCAAAATGGAAGCTCCAAGGTTGGGATGATTCGGCCAAGATGAGAAGAGTGGAAAGCTCCAAGCTTTGTGTATTCCTTGCTCTATGATGGTTTCCCTATCACTCTTTTGATCCCTTGTAAGGTGCTAGCCTTGCATGTGAGTATATGTTCCAAACAACCTCAATATCTTCAAGTTTTAGACAACCAAAATGAAGAGATGGAGAGCAAAAACTGCATGCAGTTTTCGGCAATGTGAGAGAGAAAAGAGAGTTTTTGTTAATTGATTTTGTTACCAAAAATCAATTATATTTATGCCATAATGTTTATTAAATTAATAATAAATTATGACACCAACCATGCAATGGCTTAGAGTGTCAAACACTCAAATCCATGCATAACAATTGAGTGTATTGTACACTATCACCATGCAATGCATCATCAATAAATAATACATATAATGACATGTGTCATGTGGGCCCCACACGTTTCCAATGAAAGTGGGCCCACGTGCACTCACGCGTTCGGGTTCGATATTTTCGAAATACCGAACTTACGTCGCGACGTTAATTAAATCGAATTTAAATAAATAATCGCGCCTAGCGAAATTATTGTTTACGTCGCTAACGAATTAATTCTAAATTAACTCGTATGCCCGAATTAAATCTAATTTTAATTTCGCGTCGAAATCGAATTTCGATTATTATATCGAATATAATAATTTCATCGATTAATTCCAAATTAATCGCTCTCTCTCTAAATAAGGCACTTTATCCGAGATAAAGTTTCTCCGCAATTAATCCAAGATTAATTAAGTCCGAATCAAATATCATAGGTGAATCTTCAGGAAGCGACCCAAGAGATCTCCGGATATGTTGGCAGTAAATACGGTCGTCGGATAATCCGAACACGCACGTACCTCGTACTACGTTCTTACCGATTCACAAGACAAGGTTGGCTTCTAGCAAAGCGCCATGCCTACCCAATTCTCCAGAAATATTCTTATATGAATATAAGATCTATATCAAGCGTAGTATACCGTAGTATTGCGTACATCGATCCAGTATCAGATGATCACATGCTAGGCCTGGGGCTGGAGATGTGTCTGCCCCGTACGAAACATATATCGGACATCAAGCAACTAGTCTCTTTAAATCGGACAATCCTGACCTAGTCATATTGTCCCGACGGTTGCAACCTTTTATAGAGTACTAGTTCTGTGTCCTGCGTGATCATCACCTCCATATGTCTGAAGCGATACTTCCATCTTGACATCACATCCAGTACACTACGATTCTCGATAAACCCAGAAGAGGTGTACACAGAACCGGTTAACGTCCCCAACCACCAAAACCAAAGTTTACCGATTGTCGCAAGTACTAGCGATGTAAGTCTCAGGTTAAGACCATATACACCTACCCTGATGCGGCCTCCCATAGACACCTAGACATACTACCAATGGGATTCCGCGGGGTCTATCCAGAGCGAAGCTATTTTCCGTACCATCGGTAAAACACAACCTCCTATCGCACTTGCATAAGTATCCATACTTAAATATATGAGAACTATGCCGTTGTGCCCTCACAACGTGCACAAGCGCAATACTAGTCTATTCCGCATTATCGATGTCCGATCTCGATAATACTCCGACTAGGGATATTTAATGATTAAACTTTTATGGATTGATACTGTCTCATATCATCTCAATCCAGTACTAATCATATGGACTTTCGCCATTTATAAATCAAAGTAATAATATTACAAAACGGCAAAAGGCAATTTCATCATCACATAGTTAATTTTGTACAATAATACAATATCATTTACAAACAGTGACGCTTTGGGACACAATGTCTAACACTGGGATCACTAGGTTTGTTGTGCCAAAGCCAAGGCTTAGTTGATTCAGAGGAAAAAGGTTAGGTAATACATTGGATGTATTGGCATATATAAGATATATGTTTAGGATTTGGATATCCGCCTACTGGATCTAGGATTGGATGGGATCCAATTGATCTTCGAGATCTACCTAGTTAATTATCATACAATTTGTTGGCCAAAGTCAAGATTGTGTGATATTTAACGGGATCCTAGCCCACTAGGAAACACGGTTTCCCGAGTACTCGACAGAGGGTTAGAGCTCGCCGAAAAATAGTGGGAGGCAAGAATTGAATTTGCAATACTCGTTCAATTACTCGCCATACGCGCTCATTCAAATTATTTCGTCGTTAGATTAAATGTTAGTTGGACTAATATTTAAATTGTTTTTAATAAACAGTTGGACTGTATTATATTTGATTATATATAATTGGATTATATTAATCAATATATTTGAATTAATTAATTTCAGTTTACAGTTGATTTTATAGTTGGACTATAGTAATCAATGTAATTGAGGTTAATTAATTTAAATTATATTTGATTATATAGTTGAACTATTATAATCATTATAATAAATAGTACCACAAATCGTTGATTAAATAGTTGGACTATTAGAATCAAGATATAATTGAAAGATTGACATTTAAAACATAATCCTGGGAAAATGTGTTTAAATGGTTTAATTTTCAAATTGGGAATAAAGTTTCAGGATGGTCCTGGAAATTAATAGGTTATTTTATTTGATAAAATAATATATTAAGCTTGTAGCGCAAGGCGCACCTTATTCGATATTCCAGAAACACGAGCTTGGCCAAAGGCTTCTGGAATGTTGAAACAGGCAAAGGCAAAATCATTATATCTTCTGGGAAGATAAAGGACATATCCTAAGAAGGAATAGAAGACGAGCAAGGCTCTGACTTCAAATATGATTGTCATAATTATGTTCACAAATAGTATTGAAATTGGATTTTAAATACTTAGTGTGGTACATAAAATATATTGATGTTCAGAATCTGTTTTGAACAGGATACTGACTTCAATAGAGATTTATCTGCGAATTGGAAACAGGACGAAAGTCATTGTTTTAACCGTAGATACCTGAATTTAGGAACTACCTTCGGGTTAGTACGTAAATTAGGAAACTGTTATAATGTATCTAGTTTGACTAGAAACATTATCTCTATATCGCGTATAACCCGCTGCGGGTGTACGTTTATATTCTAGAACACTAAAGTGTTTCATTATATAAAGATGATATTGAGATAAACACATTAGATGTGAATAACATGATTTATATTTTGAATATAAATAATATCTCAAATATATAACATGACAAATAAATAGCTCAAACTGATTTGATCAGTTAAGAAACTTAATTGTGGCATAGTTGTCAGGGACACTACTAAACAAGAATCGTATATCCGCACTTTTGAAGAGCGGGTACTAGGACTGATTTGATTCTATTCAAATAAAGTCTACGAATCTAGTCTATTTGGGGAAAGTGCCTAAAACACTATTTACTTGGTAAAAGTGTAAATGCCACCGATCTGTTAGCCCTACTTCATAGTGAATCAAGTGGGCCCATGTCTAGCTAGGCTAGATATGGATATGAATATTTCGTGACCTTTACGGATGTGGCATCGCGTATGGTTATGTGTTTCTTTTGAAGAACACAAATCGGAAACTTTTACAGTTTCGACACGAAATAGATAAACAGATCGGCTAAAGTATTAAACCGTCATGGTAAGACTGTAATGGAAAATACTTAAGCAATAAATTTCTAGTATATATGAAAGAGTATAGTATTCTTTCAAATAAGGACTCCTCTCGGAATACGTCAGTTTGACGGTATGTCCGAACGGATTAACCGAATTTTGTTAGACATAATAAGGTTAATCCGAGTCGGTCTGAGCTACCATTTCCTTCAACGGATAAGCTTTAAACAGTGCAAGAACTTATTTTGAATAAGGTTCCATAATAATCTGTTTAACAGATATCATATTAGATATGAACGGGAAAGAAACCGGGTTTCTCATTCTTGATAATTTGGGTATACTAGGCATATGTTTGGATGATACCAAACTAAAACCCAAATAGGATTGGTGCCAAATGTAGGTTATCCTAGGGATACCATAAGTATTGTACTTATACACCTCACAAGAAAACAATTAGATTGTTACTCACCATACGGTTTCCTGAGAGGAATACCGATATGCAGTGGTAAGTGGGAGGATAGTATAACTCGATGGAAATCGGAGTAATACTGTTCAAGGCACTGAATCTTAATGGAACATGAATAGTTCATCCAGGATGAGACTATTACCATTAATCTTCGAATACACAAGAACCGCGCAGGTCGGACAGAGTCAGAAAACAACATGGGGTATAGGTTTCTGATCTAACCTCATAAAGATGTGAATCTTATTGAGGAATACCAACTGACTACGTATGAGGAAGTGATACAATATATCAACTCCCTAATTATGGAAAAGTGCCGTATAATCCGAAATGGATTCCATGTATATCAACCAGTTTGGATACTAGTTGATGTACCACAAGGCATTGTGCCTAATGGTACTTAAAAGTCTTCTAGGAAGACATACATGGATGGCAACATACCAGCGTATAAAGCTAGGCTTTAACGGAAATGTATCGTTATCAACATTATGTTGATTACGATTCAACCTTTTACCTGTTGCCACGGTAAATCCATTTGGATAATGCAGATTATTCGATCCATGATTGGATTGAAGCAAGCATTAGGTTCTTGGAATTATCGTTTTGATATAATCATAATGATGTATGATTTAATTCAAAACGAAAATAATTCTAGTGTATATATAAGGAGGTTAGTGGGAGCGCACTGACAGTGGCTGTCCTATAAAATAATGATAATACGTCATTTCTTGGAAATGATATTCCCATAAAATAAATATCGGCGAAAGCTTGGCTTTCGAAATACTCTCCTAGAAATCGTACATTTAAAAATGTACAAGACCTGGTGTATCATACGCTTTGAGCATATGGATTCACAAACAGGCCAATCCGAGTGATAGTCACTGGATTAATATTAAGAACATCCGTTAGTATCTTAGAGAACTAAGGATGTTGTCTTAGTCTATGGAGAAGGAGAACTTAAAGTGACCGGGGTCACTGTAGCAAGTTTCATATAACCGATAAAGACGACTAAAAGTCGCAAACGGTACTATACAGTTTGAATAACGGTACAGTGAGCTGGAAATCTTCCAAGCAAGATATTGTTACCGAATAAACAACAAATGCGGGTTGTTGTTGCAGCTGAAGCAACAATAGAAGTTATTTGGGTCAATACAAATCTAATTAGATTAGATATAGTTCTGTTAGCAGTTGAGCTAGGCGTCAGCACAGGCTAAAGAATTAATGGTCTCATCAACGATCCAGATACATACTTAGATACTCATCTGATACATTCGGATCATATATCGTGGCGATGTGATGATCGAATAAATCGCATCAAGATGATAATCATGCAAATCCGCTGACGAATGCATTTCTCAGCAGTTTGAGCCAACCGTACATAGTTCGGGTGTAGGACACTTGAGTGACTGGCTATGTGCCAAGTGGGAGATTGTTGGACACAAATGACCCATAGCGTCACTATTTGCACAGATCATTGTGTTGTTGTAGCAAATTAACTATGTGACAAGGAAATTAGCACCCTCATTTTGTGTGATTAGATCACCATAGATATATAAATGAAGAGAGGTCCCTATGATTAGTTCCTGGACTGAGAATGATATGAGACAGTATCAGTCCCCGAAGGTTTAATCATTAAATATCCCTAGCCGGAGTATTATCGAGGCTGGACATCGATAATGCGAATAAGCTAGTATTGCACTTGTGTGCGTTGTGGGGCACAACGACATAGAGTCTCATGTATATAAGTATCGGATACTTATGCAAGTCGATATGAGGTCGTGTTTCACCGATGATACAGGAAACAGCTTCGTTCGATCTGGATAGACCCTCGGAATCCCATTGGTTTTTGACTAGTGTCTATGGGAGGCCGAAATCAAGGTAGTGTGTATAGTCTTAACCTGAGACTTGCATCGCTAATACTTACGATAATCGATAGACTTTGGTCTTGGTGGTACATGGCTTTAACCGGTTCTGCGTACACCACTCTGGGTTTATCAGAGAGTCGTAGTGTATGGGTGTGATGTCAAGACGGAAGTATCACTTCAGTCATAGTGGAGATGATGTCACGCAGGATACGGTATTAGTGCTCTTAAGTGCTGGCCGGCCATCGGGATATTATGACAAGGTCATGTATATCCGATTATAGAGAGACTAGTTACCAGACATCCGACATGTGCTTCAGACGGGGCAGACACTTATCCAGCCCCAGCCCTAGCACGTGACTATCCGATACTGGGCTGATATACACAATACTACGGTTATATACTACGCTTGATACAGATCTCTATATATTCCTGTAAGAATATTTCTGGAGAATTGGTAGGCATGGCGCTTTGCTAGAAGCCAACCTTGTCTTGTAAATCGGTATAAACGTAGTACGAGGTACTTACGTGTTCGAATAGTCCGACGACCGTATTTACTGCCAACATATCCGGAGATCTCATGGGTCGCTTCCCGAAGATTCACCGATGACGTATAACTCGCACTTAATTAATCTGGGATTAATTAGAAGAGAGAGAAAATTAATCTGGGATTAATCACGGAGATATTTTATCTGGGATAAAATATTAATTAAAAGAGAGAACGAGATTTTTAATTAATTTGAAAAATATTAAGAATAATTAAATATTTGATAATTATATATTAGAAATTGGATTTCGACGCGGAATTGAAATTAGATTTTAAATTCGCGGCGAACGAATTAATTTAGAATTAATTCGTTAGCGACGTGAATAGTGATTTCGCTAGGCGTAATCCTTTAATTACGACGCGACGAAAAATTCGTTAATTTGGAATTAGCGAACCCGAGCCCGGGATTATTTGCGAGCGCATTCACATTTCGAATTCGAGTACGGCACGCAAGTTAATTCGAGCGTCAAATCGCTAGTCATATCAAGCGTCAAATCAAATGTCACTTTGAGTGATGTGACAAGTTGTCATTTGATTTGAGTGATTGATGTGGTAGTTGAAAGGCATTTATGTTTTGCTTTTTGACTTTTTGGTTTTTGGGAAATGAAAAGTGGTAAATGGTTTGTTATTTTTGGAAAATATATAAACCAAAATACTTTTTATTTCTCTCCCACACTCTCTCCCTTTTACGCATCTCCTCTCCCTCTCTTTTCCCTCCTTCTTCTTCACGGTTTGGAACCGTTTCTTCTCCAAAATTTCTGGTTGTGACCGAATCAATGAGAAGCAAGGAAGAAGATGTGGTGCTAGCACACACCTTGGGTTATATTATGGTGATAGGGAAACGAATTTATGAGCTTGGAATTCCTTTTGAACCTTGAAGCTTTGAGCTTCCATGGAGGTCTTCAATGGCCGAATTTTCTAGGAGGAAGACAGCCCAAAACCGAGCATGATAGCAATCCAAGGAGGCCAAAACCGAGCTTGAACAAGGAGGAAAATGGGTTTTGTTCTTCCTAGCATCAAACCAATCAATGTGAGTATGTATTCCACCTTATTCCTTTGATGTATTCATGCGTTTTTGTGCTTGATTTTCTTGATCTTGGGACCTATATTAGAACTCTACGTTCAAAGGTATGATTTCCTATCATTATTATTTTCATTGAGTTATTAGCTTAGTTTCAAGCTAGTTCATGTTTTGGCCATTTGGGTTTTGTAACCTAAGTTTTAGCCATTGTTGTTTCTTGTTATTTCTTGTTGATTTCTGATCAGTATAACATGGTTAACATTATGTCCTTGGGTACTTTTGATTGATCATGAATATTTCACCTTGTGTAGGTTTCAGCCATTTGGGAAAATTTGGGTAGTTTGTATTTCTTGTTTTGAATCTTGTGTTTAGCTGTTGATTTCATGTTATTAGGTTTTGGTTAACATTGTTAGTAAGTTATTTGTATAAAAAAAATAAAAAATAAAAAAATTAGGTCTGATTCAACCTAAGTAAAATATTTACATACCTTGTGTTTTTCTTGTTGAATATATTCAATTAGTTTTATTTTATTAGGTATTTTTTCATATCAACCTTGAAAAATCAGATTGTGCATCAATACTCTAGCGTGTTGGGTAAGCTTACATGTTTGCATTCTTTGTGATCTTAATGCAATCTTGTGAAAATTGAGTGATGTGAGTAAAAGAAAGAGTGTTTGAGTGTATTATTGATGAATGTGAATGAGTGAATGATGAAAAAAAATTGAATGCATCAAACTTGGTAAATGTTGTGAGTTGTATCAATATTATATTGCTGATTTATGTTGTAATGTTAATGAATCAAGTGTGAGTGCACCAAATTGCATTAGGGCTGTGAGTTTACAAGCAAATTCATTCCCTGAAATTGTCAAATGTGGTAATCTTGTTATTTGTAATGTAATTGTATTGTAAGTGTGAGAAAAAAAAAGACAAAAAAAAGCGAAAATAAAAGAAAAGAAAAAAGTGAGTGAGATAAAAATAATAGCGACTGATCACAAGATTTGCTGTAACATCCCCATTAAGGGAATGTTATCGCCAGACAACAGATCCCACTGCCACCTAAGCCTTTAACTTATGCAAAAGAACACTTGCTTTTATCGTAATACCAAGCTAGTTACACATGCAAACTTAAAATTAACATGAATGCATAATCATGAAATATATACATATATGAAAATATTTATCATGTACACATCATCAAACATATGTCTATAATACATCAAAATGAAATCCCAAAGAACTATACATTATATGAATATAGATCTGGGGTGATGGACCCCAATACTAGTGACTGCAACATAACTCTTGTCCTCAAACTGAGTCTCCAAAAGTTAAATGTAGCTCACCAAAAAGACGGATCCTGCAAAAGAACTGGGAAGTGGTGGGGGGGGGGGTGAGTCATATGGAACTCAGTGAGTGGAGCTACAAAATCAAAGAAACTGTATCAGTGTAACTGTTTAAAATCACTTTAGCTTTAAAATGTTTCTGAAATCCTTGTTTGAAAACTGCTTCTTTTATTTTAAACTTGAGAAAACCATTTCTGAAGTATTTTCTGCATAAAAACCTATGGTACTGTGGAAAACCTGACGCATGGGGCGTCATGTATCGCCGTCCCCCTATACGCCTAACTAGTGGTCTTGGGGCGTTACATATCGCCGTCCCTCAAGCCACTAAACTAGAGCCAGTAGTGCTAATCCATGCTACTACCTAACCCTGAAACTAGGGTCTAGGGGCGTTACGTATTGCCATCCCCCTAGCCCTGAACTACGTGTGCACACATTCTCTGTCCGTCAATTCCATAAGTCAGAGCTGAGGTGGGTTTTTCCCCATGTCTCTAAAATCATAAATACTCATGCTTTTAAATCTTAAAATTTCCCAAAACTTTTTTACATAAGAAATAACTGATAATAAATAAGGCTAACGCCCTAAAGCATTTAAAAATAAATCTTGATCAATAATAAGTGATACAAATCAACTTTGAAAGAAAAAAACATCCACTCATAGATTTGAAGTCCAGTCAACTTTGCTTCACGTCGCCGAGAGAGAATGCGGCTCCTGTCGAGTATCTATTTGGAATAAACTTAGTTAGAACATGAGTTGCGAAACATAGCTCAAAATTAAATTAAGTTTCTTAATCTAGTTAACTTATCCCCTCTATATGTCGTGCATAAGTGTTTTAATCTTGATACGGGTCCCTTATGATGTCTTTTATCCCTTTGAATGAAGTGGGGAAAACTAAAAAAAAAATTGAATTAAAAGGGTCACGCGTCGCGACACTATGGTGTGGGCGTCGCGACGCTCACCTGGACTGGTGAGGCAGATTGAAAATTCATTGCGCGTCGCGATGTTGGGCTACTGGCGTCGTGACACGCGGCTGTTTCCAGGGTCGATTTTTTACCTCCTCAAACACCAACTCACAAGCTCCATTGGTACACTTCCAAAAACAATTTCATGAACTCAATTCATCGCCATATTAAGTCCTTAACATTCTAACACCATCAATCTCTATTAATCTTTACTAGATTAATCAACTAGGGTAACATACTTAGGATTGCCCAAACATGATTTTCTCAACACACAACCAACAATAAACACACTACTTTCAACCCACAACTCATAACAAACATCCATTCTTCAATACACAAAATTTCAAAATTTAGGTCAAGCAACCTTACATTATTTCCATGTCTTCTTCACCAAAGAAATCTCAAAGCTTCTTTCTCCCACTTGGATTTATATTGGAGTAATGGAAACTAACTAATCTTTGAGGTTGAAAACAAAAGAAATATTTTTTTTTCTCCCTTGTTGTTTCTAGGGTTGATCGTGAAAGAGAGAGAAGGAAAAATAGTGGAGAAGGAAAAATATTGGGTTTTTCATTTTCTTGATTTTTTTTGTTTCTTTAATTAGTCTTCCAAAAGCCCTAACATTTTCTAGAAAAATAAATAAGGAATGGGCTATTATTTCTACTATTCATTGGGCCTATATTTGGGCTAAGCTTGTTTAATTTCCCTCTATAGCCCAAAAATTTACTTATGATTATTCTTAAATGGATTTAAAGTTGATCCATCGTCTTTAGAATTTCGACTAACACTCGAAATTTTTTTATCTAAGTCATCTAGTTACTTCATTTGGTTTGTTATAAGGTTTCGGGTCGTTATAAATTCTCCCCCTTAAAATGATTTGTCCTCGAATCAATATATTTAAGGATATAGAGTGTACCTTCATCCGCGAAGAGTTGGGGGTATTGTTCTCTCATGGTTTCTTCTTGGTCCCATGTAACCTCCTGTTCCTTGTGATGTTGCCAAATCACTTTGACGAATGGAATCCATCGAGATCGTAGCTTTCTTGTCTCTCTACCCACGATAGCTACTGGTTGTTCCGAATAAGATAAGTCTTGACGGATATCAACTGTCTGGGTTCCAACACATGAGATTCATCATGCAAATACTTTCGTAGCGTAGACACGTGAAAAACTGGATGTATTTTATCCATGCTGGGTGGAAGCACCAATTAATAAGCTCTCCTCTAACTCTCTGAAGTATCTGGAACAACCCAATAAACCTAGGGCTGAACTTACCCTTTTTGCCGAATCTCATAACTCATTTAAAAGGAGATACTTTTAGAAACACAAAATCCTTCACCTGGAACTCCAAATCCTTGCTCCGGTGGTCTGCATAACTCTTCTGACGACTCTGAACCGTACCCAGTCTTTCTCTGATTAGCTTTACTTTCTCCACCTTGTACCAAATCAGGTCCCAGTAACTTTTGTTCCCCAGTTTTGAACCACCCAACTAGGGATCTGCACTTCCTACCATACAAAGCTTCAAATGGTTCCATTTGAATACTTTCTTGATAACTATTATTATAGGCGAATTCTATAAGTGGAAAATGTCGGTCTCAGCTACCCTCAAAATCAATCACACAAGCTCGAAACATGTCTTCTAGAGTCTGTATGGTCCGCTCTGTCTGACCATCCGTCTGAGGGTGAAACGCTGTACTAAAATGCAAATGGGAACCTAAAGCCTACTGAAATGACCGTCAAAACCTGGAGGTAAACTGAGAACCTCGATCAGAGACAATTGAGATCGGTATTCCATACAACGATACTTTCTCATCCAGGTATAATTTGGCATATTGAGCTGCTGTGTGGGTGGTCCTAACTGGAAGGAAATGCGCAAATTTAGTCAACCTATCTATAATCACCCATATAGAATCACACCCTTTTGAAGTACGTGAGAGCCCAACTATAAAATCCATAGTGATATTCTCCCATTTCCACTCCAGAACGTCTAAACTATGAAGCTTTCTTGCTGGTCTCTGATGTTCTGCTTTAACCTGCTGACAAGTGAGATACCTAGTGACAAATTCTGCTACATCATTTTTCCTGCCATTCCACCAATAAAGATCCTTGAGATCATGATACATCTTGGTGATCCCAGGATGCATGATGAGGGATGAAGTGTGGGCCTTATCTAATATCGAGTGTTTCAATTCCGAAACTGGGGGAACAACAATTCTATTCTTCCTCCTGATGAGATTTTCATTGTCTATACGATACTCGTCTTCTGTACCTTACTGCAACATGTATATAATTTGTTGTATCTCAGGATCTGCTTCCTGTGCAATTCTGATTTCATCTATAAGGGTGGATTGAACTTAAATCTGCGCTAATAACACTCCTTGGGCCGTCACTTCAAAGTCCACTCCATCCAGTATACAACTATGTATGTACTTGGCTGGGCGCCATTTCTCAATTGGCAGATGGGCTAAACTCCCCATAGACTTCCTGCTTAAAGCATTAGCTACAATGTTAGCTTTGCTAGGATGATACTGAATGGAACAATCATAATCTTTTAATAATTCTATCCACCATCTCTGATTTAAATTAAGCTCATTTTGACTCTGGATATATTTAAGGCTTTTGTGTTCGGTGAAGATTTCAAACTTTTCACCATACAAATAATGCCATAATATTTTCAGAGCAAAAATTATTACAGCCATCTCCAAATCATGAGTGGGATAATTTTGTTCATAAGGCTTCAATTGTCTGGAAGCATAAGCAATCACTCTCCCCCTATGTATCAGCACACATCATAATCCAACCCTAGAAGCATCACAATAGACTGTAAACCCTTCTGATCTCGCGGGCAGAGCAAGAACATGAGCGGTATTCAATCGGTGTTTGAGTTCCTGAAAACTCTTTTCACAAGCACCAGACCACTCAAACTTCACATTCTTCTAAGTTAATCGTGTTAACGCAGCAGCTATTATAGAGAAATTCTCTACGAACCTCCTATAATACCTTGCAAACCCCAAGAAACTGTGAATCTCCGTTACACTTTTAGGTCGATGCCAGTTCTGAATAGCCTCAATCTTCTGAGAATCTACTCCAATCCCTTCCTTAGACACGACATGCCCAAAAAATACCACAGTAGTCAACCGAAACTCACACTTCGAGAACTCGGTGTACAACTTCTGTTCTCTTAGTGTTTGAAACACCTGATGCAAATGCTCTGCATGCTCATGCTCATTACATGAATACACCATAATATCATCAATGAAAACTATCAAAAACGGTCTAGAAAAGGTCTAAACACCATATTCATCAAATCCATAAACGCCGTAACAGCATTGGTCAAGTGATTACGCCCAAAAAGTACTTGCAGTTACTTGGGGTTATCGTAGTATAGTTGAGGTGTCGATTCCTCAGAGAGATGGTTACATGAACTAATTTACTCAAAAAAACATTAGTAGTAACTTAATAGAAAAATATAGATTGATTGGTAAAATAAGATAAAAACTATAGATGAATTCTTAGGAATATCAGTAGAGAGATATGGCAAAGCATTGTGAATCCGTCTTGTATTAAACTCCTATGTTCAGTTATTGCTTCCTGTTATTTCTCAGTTGAAGGTTTCACATCCCAAACCAACAACTGAAAGGTATTCAATTCTACACATATTCAATTCTAAGTTAATCAATGATTATTTTCTCTATGTTAACAGCACACAAAAGTCATCATTACGAGCTATCTAACATCGACAATATACCCTGAGGCAATACTGCATTATAAAACCAACACATAAAACAACTTTTATCAGTCATAACTGGGTTCGAAAATCACATATAGAAGAAGCATGACTTGATCTATATGGGAGTTGACAGAATAAAATCTCTGGATTCAATAATCGGAAGATAATAAAGAATAACAAACATAAATTGTATTAAACATTAAAAGGTACTTAGGATTCAAAAACATAAACATAGAAATTCAAGTACAAGAGTTCATCTTTAACTTTGCCTAGGAGATTAGTTCTCCATGCAGAGTAGAGAGATAGCTTGAATAGATCGGAGAGACGACATGTTCTTCTTTGAAGCTCTTCGTTCTTCTCTCTCAATCTTGTGTTTGTGGCTCTTTGTGTGTGTTTCTCCTCTGTTTCTCTATGATTTTCTCCTCTTTTAGGGTTTGGACGAAGTTGGCTTTATATAGGGAGGCTTCGGAATCATAATACGTATCAAAGACGTCAATTTCAGGGTTTTGGAACGTTCCGAGGCGCCGCGGCACTGGTATTTGGGAGTTACGGCGCCCAACTCATAGGAATTATGTATGGAGAAGCTGTCGAAAGCACGTCGCGATGCCGAGAGTTGGCGCGTCATGACGCGCATCAGGAGGCAAAATTCTGGTTTCATGCTTCCTTCGTTTCCGCTCTTCCCGCGTACTTTTGATGCGTCCATAAGGTCCCGAAACATGTGTAATTGATCCAATATTCATGTTCCATTGCTTCCTAATAACAAAGCACAAAATAAACTCTAATTAAGATTAAATACATAATAAATAAGCCGATTTAGTAGCATTCAAAGTACACTTTCGTGCAATTCAAGCGTAAAATAAAATAAAATAAGAACTAAATAAATAAAACTATCTAAACCACTTTCGTACGGATCACAATTGCATTTAGCGTATGTAACAAGCCTTTAAACCCCTAGATGTCCCTAGTGGACGAGTTATAGTCTCATGAGGGCTTACAACGACGACACCCACAAACGCCATTTAAAACACATTCAATCATGCAAAATAACAAAATGAAAATAACAAACTGAAATAGTCTCAATAGTTACACATATTATTATTCTCAAAGAATGTATAGCAATGAAATCAGAGAACCTTCAAAGTACTCAACGCAACTCAAATCCAAGTCCTTGAATAAATCATCTAAGCCAGACTCACAGTTTGTTATTTTCATGGAGAAGGCATACATGAAGGAAGTGAAGACGGGTAAGGCTCCGACTTCAGATATGTTTGTTATAAACATTTCCACTAATAGATTTAAAATTGGATTTTGATACTGGATGTGGAAAATACATAAATATGTACTGATGTGCGGAATTTGCTGATTAGCAGGAGACTGACTTCAGATGAGATCGACCTGCGAGTCAGAAACGGGACGAGAGTCTCTGTTTTAACCGTAGAAAACTAAGTTTTGGAACTGCCCTTTGGGCAAGTACTTAAATTAGGAAACTGTTATAATATACCTAGTTTGACTAGAAAGATTATCTCTATATTTAGTTTAACCTGTTGCGGGTATACCTTTATGTTCCAGAACACTAGGTGTTTTGTTTATAAAGATGATATTGAGATATACACATTAGATGTGAATAACAGTATTTATATTTAGAATATAAATGAATCTCAAACATATAACATGACAAACAAAAGGCTCAAACTGAATAAATCTGTTGAGACTTAAGAGTGGCATTGCTGTCTGTGACATATTAACAAGACTCGTATATCTACACTTTCGAAGAGTGGATACTAGGACGAATTTGATTCTAATTCAAATGATGTCTACGAATCTAGTATATTAGGCAAAATGCCTAAAACACCTTTTACTTGGTAAAAGTGCAAGTGCCACTGATCTGTTAGCCCTCGTTCATAGTGACGTAAGTGGGCCTATATCTAGTTAGGCTAGAGGTGGATATGAATACTTCGTAATCTTTACGGATGTGGCATCGCGTTACGATTATGTGTATATTCTGAAACACAAGTCGGAAACTTTTGATATAATCAATGAGTTTCGACACGAAGTAGAAAGACAGACCGGCTAAAGTATTAAAACATTACAGTTGGACCGTGGTGGAAAATACTTGAGCAATAAGTTTCTCGATTACATGAAAGAGTATGGTATTCTTTCACAGTGGACTCCTCCTGGAACACCTCAATTTGACGGTGTGTCCAAATAGAGAAACCGAACTTTGTTGGACATGGTAAGGTTAATGATGAGTCGCTCTGAGCTACCAATTTCCTTATGAGGATACGCATTAAACAGTGCAATGCTTATTTTGAATAAGGTTCCATGAAAATCTGTTAGACAGACTTTATATTAGATATAAACAGGAAATAAACCGGGTTTCTCATTCCTGAAGATTTGGGAATGCTGGGCATATTCTAAACGTTTGGATGATACCAAACTAGAACCCAAATCGGATAAGTGCCTTTTTATAGGTTGTCTTTAGGAAACCAAAGTATAGTACTTATACAACTGACAAGAGAATAATGTAATTGTTACTCTCCATGCGGTTTTCCTAAGAGGAATACCTAAATGCAGTGGTAAGTGGGAGGAAAGTAAAACTCGATGAAAATCAGAGTAATAATGTTCCAGGCACCGAGTCCTCACGGAACACCAACAGTTCATCAGGGATGAAACTGTACCAATAATCTTCTAATACACAAGAACCACGTAGGTCGGAGAGAGTCAGAAAACAACCTAAGAGGTATGGGTTTCTGATCTCACCTCATAAAGATATTAATCTTATTGAGGATAATGAGCCGGCTACGTAAGAGGAAATGATACGAGGTATCAACTCCGCTATATGGCAAAGTGCCATGAAGTCTGAAATGGATTCCATGTATACCAACCATATTTGGACACATGTTGATATACCAAAAGGCATTGTGCCTATTGGTACTAAATGAGTCTTCAAGGAAGACATACATAGATGGCAACATACAAATGTACACATCTAGGCTTGTACAGAAAGGGTATCGTCAACGACATAGTGCCGACTATGACAAAATATTTTCACATATTGCCATGATTAAATCCATTCGGATAATGCTTGCAAGTGCTGCATATTTCATTTATGAAAAATGGTAGCTAAATGTCAAAAACCGCTTTCTTTAAACATAAATCTTTTGGAGGATATTTACATCATCCTGACAGTTTTGTCATGCCGGAACATGCAAACAAGGTTTGCAAGTTAAATCGATCCATTTATGGATTGAAGTAAGCATTGTGTTCTTGGAACCAACGTTTTGATGAGATCATAATGGTATATGGTTTTATTCAAAACGAATATGATTCTTGTGTATATAAGAAGGTTAGTGGGAGCGCACTGAAAATGAATGTCCTATAAGTTGATGATGTATTGCTTTTTAGCAATAACATTCCCATAATAAAATCGGTGAAAGCTTGGATTTCATTAAAATTCTCCATAAAATACCTGGGAGAAGCATGCTTTATTCTAGGAATAAAGATCTACTGGGATAGATCTAGAAAGCTACTGACAACCCTCCCAGAGCTATTATATTTTTTGAAATGTATGTGACCTGATGTCTCATATGCTTTGAGCATATGTAGACGCTATAAGACCAATCCAGGTGATGGTCACTGGATTGACGTAAAGAACATCCTTAAGTATCTTGGATGAACTAAGGATGCTTTCTGGGAATATGGGGAAATGAGAACTTGAGGTGACTAGGTTCACCGCTGCAAGTTTCCAAACCAACAAAGACGACTTTAAGTCGCAATAAGGGTACATATTTAGTTTGAATAACGGAACAGTGAGCTGGAAATCTTCCAAGCAAGATGCTGTTGCCGAATAAATAACAAAAGGCGGAACATTGCTGCAACTGAGGCAGCAAAAGAAGCATTTTGGATCTATATAATCCTAATTGGATTAGGTGTAGTTCTGTTAGCAGCTGAGCTGGGCTACAACACAGGCTAAGTAATCGCAGTCTCATAAATGATCCAAGTATATACTTCGACTATTTCATCTGATTCGTCAGATCATACATCGAGGCGATGTGATGATCGAATAAAATGCATCAGATGATAACATTACAAATCCGCTGACGAAAGCTGTTTCTCAGAAGAAGTTTGAGTGACCCGTATATAGTTCAGGTGTAGGCCACTTGAGTGATTGGTTATAGGCCAAGTGGGAGATTGTTGGACAATTAAGACCCATAGCATCACTATTTGTACAGAACATGGTGTTGTTGTACAAATTAACTATGTGACAAAGGAAATTTCTCTTTTATCATTTGTAATTGGATTACTGGAATTTATAAATGATAAAAGTCCATATGATTAGTACCAGATTAATAAGATATGAGACAATATTAATCCACGTAAGGTTTAATCATTAAATATCCCTAGTCGTTGTATTATCGAGACTGGACATCGATAATGCGGAATAGGCTAGTATTACACTTATAAGTGTTATGGAAGCGTAACAACATAGTTCTCATATATTTGGGTATTGGATACTCATGCAAGTGTAATAAGAGATTCTGTTTACCGATGGTACAGAAACAGCTTCGCTCTGGATAGACCCCTCGGAATCCCATTGGTAGTATGACTATGTGTCTATGGGAATCCGAATCAGGGTAGGTGTATTTGGTCTTAACCTGAGACTTGCATCCCTATTACTTGCGACAATCAGTATACTTTGGTTTTGGTCGTCCGAGGCTTTAACAGGTTCTGCGTATGCCTCTTCTGGGTATAATGAGAATCGTAGTGTATTGGGTGTGATGTCAAGATGGAAGTATCACTTCAGTCATATGGAGATGATGATCACGCAGGGATACAGAACTGATACTCTTAAGTACTGCAGTCATCGGGATAATATGACTAGGTCATGATTATCTGATTATAGAGACTAGTTACCAGTGATCCGATATATGCT